>PVHX01004712.1:0-121703 GCA_004024805.1 Geosciurus inauris
TGCTGTTTTCACCTTGGATGTATCAATAGGAAATGATTACAAAACTGACCTAAAGTTTTGATGGATTCTCTAAGAGAAAGTGGCAAACTGAAAATTCAAATCCTAACCAAGTAGAGAGTCCCACAGGGTAGTCCCCTTTTAACACATACACACAAAAAACCTATACATATATACACACAAACACTTAAAAACACAGAAAGACATGCATTCACATATAAGAACACACATACATAAACACACACATGTATATACATGCATACAAACACATGCACACAAATCAAAGCCAGGAAAGTGCTCTTCCTACTCCTTCATGGTACAGGCTTCTTAAAAATAAATCCTCTGCATCCTAATGGGGAAAATGGGAAGAGGATAAAATGGCGATGAGAAAGAGATAAAAACAAAAACTGCTATAAAACAAGTTCTGACAGTGCAATGGAAATGGCTCAAATTTGCAAGATTAGAGTGGTGTACAAAGTATCAAGTTTGATCATATTCCCCAATGTACCTGAAATGACAAACTCAGGTCAGCTCAGAAGGAAGGCATCTTCCTACACAATGTTCTAGGGCCAGGGAAGTTTTCTGATTCCATAAAGAAACATAACAGAAATGAGAACCAATGGGAACAACAGGAGCAGAAGATGATAACCAATACTTTCAGCTACCAAAAGCATTAGAAATGAAAATGTAAAACCCCTCTAATTATTTTTTAAAGAAAATAAAAATGACAGCATTTGAGGAGAGTGGTTTAAATCCAGCATGCAAGGAACTTGAAAGTCATTATTTCTATCCTCTAAGAAAAAAGGTGAACAATCTGAAAAACATCAATTCTTCTTTGATCAATCAAAGAATGGAGGGCACAGAGTAAACAGATGGCCCCAGAATTGGAAATACACACTGGCAGATACAAATAACCATACCTTACTGAAGCAGAAGGCCTGGGGATGAAAACCTCCACAGGAACTCATGCCAGAGTGGGAAACACTAACCTCTAACTCATTGACTACTGGAGGCTCAGTGTGTGTGGATCAGGTTGAAGGTTTAAAACTCCTGAGGGGCTCAGTTTTAAGGGTACTTTCACACTTTTGTGAGTTTTGCCTCCAAAAGGTCTACCAGGTTCTCACATTGAAAATCAGAGAAAAGTCCTTGTGTTTCTGTGGGATGGAAGCGACAACAATTTTGAAAAATGCTCAGAGCATTCTGTTCTTAATAAGGCCTGCCCTCGAAAGAAACAATTTTACCAGAGCCTGTCCTTTTGGGTTTCCAACAGAGCCTGACTGACAAATCCGATACTTTCAGAAGAAACAGAGCAAGCCTCAGAACAGGTTGTAGAAATGGCAGAGTTAGAATTATTACGAGAGGCCAAGTGCGGTAGCACACACCTGTAATCCCAGCAGCTCGGGAGGCTGAGACAGGAGGATCAGGAGTTCAAAGCCAGCCTCAGCAATGGCAAGGTGCTAAGCAACTCAGTGAGACCCTGTCTCTATATAAACCACAAAATAGGGCTGGAATGTGGCTCAGCGATCGAGCACCTCAGAGTTCAATACCCAGTACCAAAAAAAAAAAAAGAATTACTAGAAGGGTAATTTTAAAAAATAGTATCAAAACCTTCTAATGTTCTTAAATTATCTGGAAGGTAGGTAAAGATACTAATTAATTTTAGCTTTAGCTAATATGTATGTTATATATTTTAAGATCTCTAATTTAAAAACCTAAGTGGTGTTTTTAACATCTAGATTTGTGCAAGAGAAAAATATACAATGATAAAAATTGGTTAATGCAAAATTCCAAAGGAAAAAAAAAGATAGGGTTGATAAAAACAGAACAAGTATAGCACATAGAAAGCCCAAAATAAGATGCTGAATTTACATTTATATGCTCCAGTAATTATGTTAGGCATAAATGAACAGAATATTTTAAATTTAAAACTTCAAAAAGTATAGGGTTTTGTGTTAGTTTAAGAAATGTCTGAAGCATAAAAATACAAAAATGTTTTTAAAAAGTATTGAAAACTTTGAAAATAGAAAGCTCATAAGAAAAAAGAAAGCTCATGTAATCATGTTAAATATCAGTGAAAATGAACTTTTAGATGAAAACCATAGCTAGAGACAAAGAAGTATACACTATACTGATAAAAGCGATAATTAGGCAGGAAATTATTACAATTTTACATTGCATGCACTTAATAACTTGGTCTCCAAATAAATAAAGCAGAAATTTACAACTCTAAGGAATTGATAGAATAAGAAAAAAAATTAATTTAAAAATTTTTCACAAAATTAATATATTAAAATAGATATATGACGGAAACACAACACCTACAGAATATGTGTTATTTTTAATATACATAGAACATTTTTTAAGTTAATTATATACTAGGGCATACAGTAAACTTAGGAAGCTTTAAAGAAACAATCTTTACATGATATGCTCTCTGATCGTGATAAAATTAAGGCAAAAATCAATAACATAAAAAGCCTTGTTTTTGAAAACTAAGAAATACCCTTTAAGCAGGTCAAAGAATAAAGCATAAAAGAAAATTTTAAGTATTTTAAGTGAAAAATAATGAAATAATAATAGTATTATGACCTGGGATGAAACTAATGGAATATACATAAAAATTTATAACCATAGTTACTTACATTAGAAAAGTAAAAGGACTGAAAATCAATGAGCTAAGTAACAATCCTTCATAAGTTAGAATAAAAATGCCAAAATAAACCCAAACAGCATAGACTGAAAGAATTAATAAAAAAAACGAGCTATCATTTAATTTAAAAAATATATAAAAAGCCTGGCGAAGCTTTTTGTGCATTCTTGTAAAAGGATGTCTAAGACGTATTGTTAAGAAAGAATTAGAAATAGTGCATGCAGTCTGCTACTGTTTGTGCTAAAGATAATGTATATGGAGGGACAGAAAGGAAGACTGAGATACAGCCATAGAAAAGAGAGACTGAGGAAATGTAAGTGAAGCTACTTTCTGTGATGAGGATTATAGGTGCCGAAGATGATCAGAGGACAGGAATGGGAAGGAATTTTCACTGCTAAGCCTTTTGTAATTTCTTAAGTCATAAACAAAAGGAAAGTAACATCTTTTGCAAATTAAATAAATAAATAAATGTATATCAAATCAGGTTCCCAAAATAAGCTGTCAAAGAGAGAAGGGACATCCCCAGATGTTTGGAGTGTAAGAAAGACACCTTTGCTTCCTGATTTACTGATCACAAGTAAATAAAGCAGTAGTACTGGTGGTGATGGAGAGGGAGGTGGTAATGACGGTGGTGGTGATGATGGTGGGTCAGGTGGTAGTGGCGACGGTGGTGGAATGGTGGGGATGGATTGGCAGTGATTGCAATGATGCTCTTGGAACTGTTCTACTAAGGCACAACATTTCTACTATGTAAAATTCCTAGGCAACAAACGAGCTTATTTATTAACATAGGCCAAAAAATACGAGAATATATAATGTATCACTCCAGTTAAGGTCACCAATGATTTTCTCCCTTCTTTCTGTTGCATTTTTTTAACCAATATTTTTATTGTGGTTTTTAGAAAAAAAAAATGGTATCTACCCTCAACATTTTTAAGTATAGAGAACATTATTTTCAACTACAAACACAATGTTGTACTGTAGATCTATAAATCTGTTTTATCTTGCGTAACTGAAACTATATGCACTGCAAGCAACTCTTCATTTGCCTTTCTCCCTAGCCCCTGGAAGCCACCAATCTACTTTCTGCTTCTGAGTTTGATGACTTTAGATACCTCATAGGAGTGGAATCATGCAGCATTTGTCTCTTTGTGACAGGCTTACTTCACTTAGCATAGTGTCCTTAAGTTTCATCCATGTTGTTACATATGACAAGATTTCCTCCTTTTCAAGACTGAATAATATTTCATTGTGTGTATATGTTGCATTTTCTTTAGCCATTCATCTTTTGATGGACATCTGAGTTGCTTCCACATTTTGGTTATTGTGAATAATGCTGCAATGAATATAGGAGTGCAAATTCCTGTCAGATCTTGATTTCAATTCTTTTGGATAAATACATAGAGGTCAGAACACTGGGTCATATCATAGTTATATTTTCCATTTTTTGAGGCACCTCCATACTGGTTTCCATAGTAGCTGCACCATTTCACATTCCCACCAACAATGCACAAAGTTTCAATTTCTTCACATTCTCACCTGCACTTACTGCTTTTTGTTTTTTCAATAATAACCATCCTAACATGTGTGAGGTGATATCCATTGAATGTGCTTTTGATTGGTATTTCCCTGATGATTATTAATGTTGAGTATTTTTTTCTATACCTGTTGGCCACTTATATATCTTCTTTGCAGGAATTTCTGTACAAATCCTTTGTCCCTTTTTACTATTGAGTTTTGGAAAGTTCCTTATATATTTTGGATACTCCTTATAAGATTCATAGTCTGCAAATATTGTCTCCAATTCTGTAGACTGACTTTTCACTCTGTTGATTGTATCCTTTGCTTTGCAGATGCCTTTGTGTTCAATTTAGACCCACAAAATTTAGTCTGCTCATTTAGCTGGGACTGTATTGACTATCAAAGGGTTGAAGAATAACCAGTCATCTGGGAAGTGGCCATATAATTTAAAGGGTCTGAGAAGATGTTAGCTATAAGACACTACGTGTAATTGTTATTTGGAACATAGAATCTCAGAGCAGTTACCAAATGGGCAGTTAGTTCTTTCATGCCTTCAAAAACATCTACTATGTGTTTGCAAAAGACCATGTGTATCTCATTGTTAAAGGAATCCTGAGTATATGTTTTAGTCAGCTTTTTAACTGCCGTGACTAAAGGATGATCAGAACAATTTTAAAGGAGGAAAGTTTACTTGAGGGCTCACGTTTCAGAGGTCTTAGTCCATAGAAGGCCGGTTCCATTCCTCGGGTCTCCAGGTGAGGCAGGACATCATGGCGGAAGAGTGTGGCAGAGGGAAACAGCTCAGATGATGATGAGAAAGCAGAGAAAGAGAGAGTCTGCACTCTCCAGATGCAAAATAAATCCCCCAAAGCCACGCCCCGCAATGCTTCACCTCCTCCAGCCACACTCCACCTGCCTTCAGTTACCACTCAATTAACCCCATCAGGTGATTAACTCACTAACTGGGTTAAGACTCTCACAGCCCAATCATTTCTCCTTTGAACCTTCTTGAATTGTCTCAGTCGTGAGACAATCAGGGGACACCTCACCTCCAAACGATAAGATTATAGGTCTGTAGAGATGAAGACCTGATGATTCTGCAGTGAGGACATGGCAACCCCATTGCCATGGAGGGAAATATTTAGTAACCTCAAAAGAAAAGCCAAGAACTTTGCCTAAGCCACTGGGCTTTGTTATTCCTTCTCCCCTTCGATGTCCACTGGCTCCAGGTCAGAAGTGAGGTGACTGATTGAATTTGCATCCCCAGAGAAGAGATTGCCTCCTGAAGAGAAATATGCTCCCTGCATCACCAGCCAGCAGCTTCAGTCTTCCTCTAATCATGCTCCTTAGTTGGTTCAAACTGAGGGGGCTGATTACTCACATGCTCTAAAAATGGCGGATGAAAAGCAGAGTCCTCCAGATAACAAGTTATCCACATTCAATCAGCTGTTTTTTGCACTACATTTCCCACAATCTCCATTTAGGCAACACCATGGGGGCTCTCTGATTATCTCACTGAATTCTATGGTATGCTCAAAAAATTCTCAGAATCAGTTTGTCTTAATTCACTTTATTTAAAAAGGAATGCCGAGCCTGCACTTCAAGTGATGGTATCAAGGGAAGAAGTACAAGCGTAAGCACTGAACAGTAGGAAGAAAAGAAAGAGAAGGGAGGAAAGGAAGAAAGAAGAGAGGTAGGACAGGACAGGACATGGAAAGTTAAAACCCTGGGACTCACTGCCTTTAAGTAAGGGTTGGTCAGAAGAAACTGTTCTGCCCTTCACTAATTTGAAGGCAAAATGAGCATGGGGGGAAAAAGCAAAACGGAAGAGGTCCTATCTGCATAGGTCTAACTTCTCTCAAAAATAACCGTAAGTGACATTCGCTGCTCTAGGCGAATCTTTTTTATTATTATTAATAACATTATTGTTATTCCGACTTATTCCAGGTCCCTTCTTTAATATCACAAGACTCCCTAAAAGTGACTTCTGTCTTCTTAGATCCTTTCTGTCGCCTCTCCATTTCCTTTGCATTATAATACGCAAGCTAACAATACTCCAATTTTCTCCAATTGAAATGTACCATCTCCCCTCTCCAAAAAAATAGCCTATTGTGATTATTGAGTAGGACTGGATACTTTGTGCTTCATCTTTTCTGTAACTAGACAGCCTTTTTTTATTCTTATGATAACTGAAACATTTGAACAATCATTGTCCTACAGAGGAGCTGATCTTGGAGCAATTGTGCTTTGTACCACTCCATCCCCTTTGGGAGCAAGATCATTTTTAAAATAATGACTTCTCCAGCAGTTTATTACCAGCCTGCAGTCATTTTCACACCTCAGAAGTGAAGGCTTAATGAGCAGAGAAATTAAAGAGTAAAACTCTGCTAGTATCTTCTTAAATGGCAGCATTTTGGCAGCTGAGTAGAAGATGCACTTCCAAAGAAGAGTTGCATCACATTCATCTTGTTCTCCCAATGACCTTTAGGTAATGAACCTCAAAGTGTCCTCCCCGCTGCTGCTCCACATTGCCATCCCCTTCTTTTCCACCCTGGAAGAGATGTCTGGCTGGAAGATCATGTGGTAAATAATAGTCATGTTGGCAAGTTGCATCCATCTAGCTGGCCCAAAACACAGTAATTGCTCAGTAAAATCTTCCTGATTGAGTGGTGTCCTCACACCCCCAGACCCTCACCACCACAGCAACTCCCTAGCAAAAGTTGCAAATTCCTAGGGATCCTTTAGAAATGTGCTCAAATACCACTTGTTCTTGCAACCCTTTCCTAACTCTCTTTAGTGTTTCTAGGTTTCTTGGTTCTTATGTTTATTATTTGTACATTTTACTGTGAGTATTGTGGACTTAATAGTCTATGTATGTGTCTATCTTTCCACTAAGCCTGGGTTCTGTAAGGACAGTGGCCAAGCAGTATCTATGCTCTCTATAATGTTTAACAAAAGTAAAAGCTTCATAAATACCTGGTGAGTTTTTTAAAAAATGATTACAATAATTCTTTTTCAATAAATGAGATCACCAGAAATCATATCCTTTGATCAAAGTAGAGTGATAAAAACCAATAAGTAGATCCAAAGATTGACCGAACTCTCCACATGGCTGGTTTAAGGAAGATTTGTAGTCCACATCCAAACTCCTGAGTAAAACTTTCCACATCCCTATTATAATCTAGATTCCCTGGGGTGCTTTCATGCAAATCTCTTCATTTTCCCACCTGGAAGGATCAAAGATCTCATGTTTGGATGCTCTTTCCTTTATAACAACTGTACTCTTCAGAGCCCCGTTTCTAGCTAAGAAATACCGGGAGTATGATCAGATTTGCCCAGAGCAAGCATGTCAAATGAATGACATAGTAGAAATCAGTCTCTCTCTGTTGCTGCGCAGCAGCACCTGCCAACCTAATTGCATATTTTGCTTGGTTGGATTTGGTTCTCTTATTGATATTTGGAATGTTTTTTCTCTATTTCTGTTAATATCGATAGTGAGAGTGCTAGATTTTGATTTCTGAAGTTTTTATTCCTTTTTTTCTTTGTGATTGGAAAAAACACAGAGGAAAGAAGGAGGAAAGGGAGAGGAAATAGAAGAAAATGTGTCCTGCCAGAAGAGCCCTCAGAGTTGAGATCACAACAAGATGACCAGCACCCAATGTTATTAACAGACACAGGAAGCATTTTTAACCAATCTCAGGTTCCACAAGTTGTTTGCTGAATGGGACTTATTGTCATCAGAGGTGGGAGATTCACTCCTTCTCTGCAGTAGATATGAGAGATGAGGCAATTTGCTTTCGAAAAGCCAATGGAATTAAGCTGGTGTTTACTGCTTCATAAAAGAATAGTGGACAAATTACCTAGCTAGGCCATATTGGGTAGAATTGTTAGTTAAAAGTGACAACCAGGCCGGTAATTTACACTGCACTTTGGAAATTTAAGCTGGGAGGCTCAGAGCTCTCAGACGAGCATTGTAAAGCTGCTTTTGTACTTTTGGCTCATTCTGTGCTGGGAATCATTTAGCCATTGACTTTAACTGCTAATACAGTTTCATCAAATACAAAGTATAAATCAAAATTACTGGATCATTCAAAATCTGTCCTCAGAGTTGTTTATATGTATTTTTCCCACCATTACTCCAGTATAGTTACAAGAGAAGCTGCTAAATTATGATATATTGTGCATGCTTTATTGTCATCTTGCTAGAGCCTCTTGCAAATAAGATGTAATCCATGACAAATTATTTTTCCAGTTATTCAAAACATAAATAATGATAATAAAAAGGGAATCAAACTGATGAAGGATAGATAACAGAGAAGGGAGAGATGTTTCAAATAAAAAATAGCTCTACTTCCAGTCCTGGCTGTCCAAAACAGATCAGAAGATAAAAGAGGAATTTTAAAACTAACTTCACCATGTAGGGGCCTAAATTCCTTTCTGTCTAGTCTCAACAACTAGTGAATGATAGAAGGCTCTCACTAGTCACACACATAACCTCTCATTTGAAGCTGAGTCGACCTATTCTTGGCCTTGTTTTTATTTATTTTTACCTCTGTTTATTTATTTTATTTTATTTTTTATTTGTTCTTTTTAGTTGGACATGACAGTAGAATGTATTTTGACAATCATATGTACATCCTACAAGGAGTATCACTTCTCATTCTTGTGGTCGAACATGATGTGGAGTTATACTGGTTGTGTATTCACATATGAATGTAGGAAAGTTATGTCCCATTCATTCTACTGTCTTTCCCATTCCCACTCTCTGTTAACCTTGTTTTTAGAATCTGCATTCATCCTTTGTAAAATCATTCTACCCAAAGAAATATTTGGTATATACGAATCATCATGGATCAAGAAAACAACATGGGAGAAGCCCAACATCATGACCCCAGGCTCCCTGGTATCCATCATATATCTATAGGCCTCAAGTGGTTAAAAAAAAAAATCACTGGACTATTCAATCTGAGGATCTGCCATCCTCTCTGAATCTTTGTTTTATGACTTTTTAAATTGTGGTTCAATGAGTAAATAAATTAGCATTAGATTTATTCACAGTAGAGTAAGAAATATCATGGCAGGAAGAAATAAATTGCTTATGTCCCATCAATGCCTCTCTGCCTTTCCTCACTTTGGCTTCTAAAATGTCCAGCCAGCATGCCTACAGAATTGTGAAATTCACCTGCAAACATTAACAATGTCTTGTTAATTGAAGGCCCTACCTATCCCCTATTTAAATCGTTATTTTCTCCTTGTGCCATTTTTTGTAAATCTCTGTGATCTTAAAAGATAAAGAAAATGACAAATCAAAAAACTCCTGTCTCAAATCATCACAGTCATGAATCTTGCATTAACACATCAAAACAAAAAATTTGAGACGAGGCACTTTGCAAATTATACTTTGTTCTGATTCATACTATAATACAAACATAAAGCTAATAGATGAGGCATTAACTAAACTCTCTAATAGTAGCATCAGCAAGGACCATTAGAATTATATCACAATAACAAGATATGTTGTTTTCCAGATTCCAGAACTCAGGAATATCTTTTTTTGAAAGAGATTTCATAAACCATTACAAGTGTTGTAAATTTGGAATGTCACTGCTGTATTCTCTTAGGCATCAATAATCAGCCGCTAACACAAGATGTTGGCTCTCCAGGGCCCCAGATCAAATCAGCAAAGCAGTTTAGAAATCTACAGAGAAAAAAGAGCCTTTGCAATTAAAAGTCTTCTGCCCATTTATAGAATCAAATTTTCCAGGAACACAGCTTAGTATAAACTACGTTTCATGAACATTTCAACATAATATAACGAACACAAGCGTTTCAATGAAGCAGAGAGCAGAGCAATTTGTACTAGCAGATGGTTCACCCTGGGATCAGAGCAATTATCTTCTTACTCTACACACAGGGGTAGCCAAAGATTCAACAGTTGACTCTTCAAAGCAACATAGCGATAGAAGTGAATTTCTGAAATATTAAAACAAACAGGGTTTGCACTCTCCCCTCTCCACAAGCAAGTCCTAGAGAATGTTTGTAAGAGTATAAGATTATTTCTGAGCTGTGTGTGTATGGTCACCCTGCTGAGTTATCTCAGAAAACTGATCTCAGAGGATGCAAGGGCTCAGCAGACTGCTCTCCAGTGCGCTACCTTGGAACACTCAGATTCTGTTTCTTTGACTATTTGCCTAAGAATATGATCATCTTCCCTCCTTTTCCTCTTATTACTGTATCATACTGAATCTATGGGCAGATCAAAGATCCGCTAAGATAAACAATTACCAAATCAAAGTTTAAACTTCAGATGGTAAGAGAAAACAAATTTCTATGTTATTTTCTGATTTGCAACTACAGACCATGGAACCAGCATACCCAAATCGTGAATGATGCTGAACATAGTCTACTGGGGGAAAAAATAGTTGAATGAAGAAAGCCAATATATAACCTTTGTCTATGTCAAAATACTAGTTCAAGTCATCTGGGTTATAAATACTTCCATCAGTTTCCTTGAGTTGTGGTATAAAGACTCAGAAACTTTGGATATTGGTTTGATTGAGGCAGAAGTAACAATAATATTAATATGGAATTAAACACATTATGTTATGGCTCACTACATTCCTAAGATTTTTTTTTAAGTTAGAAGTGAAATAAAACAAGACAAATAAAAATAGTTGGTGGTAGGAGATTGGACATGGGGGAAAATTATAAATCAGGCCACATACAATTTGACATTTATAGGGCAACTCCCACCTTAAAAAATTTGAAACAAAGATGTTTTCATATAATTTATAGCTGAGAAAGAACCAATTTAAGAAGACGATAAGCAACAGAAAACCAAGGAGCAAGGACATGTAGCATGTTGAAGGCTACCTAGATTGCACGAAAGGTTCATAGAATCCAATTACAAACTAGACAAGCAAGCTTCCTCCATTGGAAGACTGTTTTAGTCAGCATTTTCACTACTGTGACTAAAAGACCTAACCAGGACAATTGTAGAGAAAAAAAAGGTTCTTTATGGACTCATAGTTTTAGAGGTCTCAGTCTATGAACAGCCAGCTCCATTCCTCAGGGCTCAAGGTGAGGCTGAATATCATGGCAGAAGAGTGTGGCAGAGGGAAGCAGCTCATTTAATGATCAGGAAGCAGAAAAAGACAGACTCCACTTGCCAGATGCAAATACATACTCTGAAGCCACGCCCCACAATGCCCCCAACTCCTCCAGCCACATCCCACCTGCTTTCAGCTACAAATTAATCCCATCAGGTGATTAAGTAGCTGATTGGGTTAAGACTTTCATAACCCAATCATTTCTTCTCTGAACCTCCTTGCACATGTCTCACATGTGAGCTTTTGGGGAATACCTCACATCCAAACCATAACAGAGAGAAAGAGGTGGTCTATAGTTTGGAGCAGAGGAAAAAGCCATGAAGGAATAAAGAGAAAAGGCATAGAGGGTACCCTGAAATCTTTTGTTGTTGTTGTTGTTGTTTGTTTGCACTAGAGATTAAACCTAGGATCTTGAGCATGCTAACCATATACTCTACCACTGAGCTACATCCCCAGCCCTACCCTAAAATTTGGAGCTTTATTTTTAGCAGAGTCTTTTTAGATGCAATGACTCCTGAAGTCTATAAATCACTACCAGGTATGAACTTCTGCCCTGGGATAAGCATAGTAGCTTCCCATGCCCCATGGCTGACTGAGCAAGCTGTAAGTGCACTTACTATTAGAAGGAAGGCATCAGAAAAGTACACAGGGATGAAGAGGAGCCTGGCATGAGAACTCCCTAGGCCTTGAAGATTGAGTGAATTTTATCACCTAGACAGGATATATTGTTAAAGCAGTCTTACCCTCTGATGTCTAGTTGAAGATCAATTTCAGAATCTGAGATCTCTATGTTCATTCTGGTCCCACTGAGAAAAATAAGACAAAGAATAAGAACCGTAATTAAATGATTATTAAAGAATACTTAAACACAAAATACCAAGCATTGTGCTAATCACTTTGAAAATATTTCATTTAATTCTCATCACACTTCTTGAGATAGGTCTTATTAGTCCCACTACCACGTGAAGAAACAGGGTGTTACTTTATCCTTTGGATTCCAGTTAAAAGCCTGACTATCCTTTTGATATATTTTTATTATTTGAGTCAAAGATCAATCTGTTACTATTAGATCATACAGAGAGATATTTTTACCTTTTCACATTTAACTTTTATTTAAGCTGTAGTAACTTAGTCCAAGATTATAAGAACAAGAAACTACACACTGAGAAATAGGGGTGAGGTAATGGGATGAAGAGGAAGAGAAGGACAAGAGGAAAGAGGTTGTCCAAACAGCTCTGATAATTATAATTAACTGAAAAATTAAATGTGTTGCTTGGAGGAGGAGCTTTTTGACCCTATCAGTTGTAATGACAACAATAAAGAAAACAACATCAGCAACAATAAAAATACATTTGAAGCAGAGGGCTTGCTATGTCTTTATTCTAAGAGCTCAATGTATATCATTTAATAAATTAACTCGTTCACAAGAATTAGTAAAGCACTCTCATATAGATATCATTTCTATGTTCTTTTATCTGGATTGTCACAGCTGTGAAGAACTTACAATCAAATACTAGCAATTTAGATTTTAGAGCAAACATTTTAGTGGTTATAGGTATCTGAAATACATTTTAAATATCTTGCACATTTAGAATTTTAGGGTTTTTTTGACCACTTTTCATTTTTCATTTGGGCCAGAGATAGACAAATCACTTTATGGTATAAGACCAGAAATCTCGGATTTGGATCTTCCCTGGTTTTTACTCAATTTTATTATTTAAAGAAATTCCTATAGTTATTCTAAAAGGATTCAGGTGGGTCTGGTATAAGATAAAGTAATGTCATTTTACTTAATGTTTTTGAAAGTATCAAGCATTAGGTTTTCTATTTTCAATTCACTATCCCTCTTCCTCATAATGATATTGGTAAAAAGTAAAACAGATACATAACAGCTGGCCCATGAACTTCAACATCTCAGCCATTTCTTGGTACTACTGTCAGAGTTTTTTGCTGAATACCAATCCTAATTGGTTAGTGCTGTACAACTCAGGTTCAAAGTCTTTAATTCACTACTTGGTAATCAATTTTCAAATTATAATTCCACACAATGGATAGTGGGATAGTTAGGCACTTAAAGTTCATTATTGCCTTATTTTCCAGGAGCATAACTTGTAGGTTACAAGACTTTCCCCTAATTAGTTAGCCTGCAAACAGTCATTTCTTTCCTAAGTTTTATCCAACAGTATAATTTTTTTTATGGTTGAGTTGTAAAATCTTTGAAATAAGATTTTATAATAGGAAGTGGCAAATCATAGCTACAGTTCAACCATCTGCCTTTAATAAATACATGTTCCTTACCCTTGCAAACTCTGGCATTTTCTTCCTATGACCCAATGCCAATCAAGAAAGGAGAGAGAGACAAAAAAAAGAGAGGGAGGGAGAGTGATAATTAAAAAGAGACAGTAAATTGGCACTGTGAAAAATAGTTATCGATGAAGCACATGTATCTCTGATAACAGCACTAAGTCAAAATCTTGCTTTCAGGCATGATTTTAATGCCTGATAATAATGTTTACTACTGTTGTTATTAATGATTCTGTCACATCTGAAGTCAAGGTAGCCTTTTTGGGACCATGGACAGGGACAAACACACTGCTCCTCTCTTGAACAAGGAGCACACTCCTCATTACATATGGCAACATAGAATATTGAGAGTTTTCAATGACATTTATGTGCATTCATCTTCATTTGGGCAGGGGGGCATCTGGCTCGTTCCTGCTTCTGGGATTTCAGAAAACTCAATGAAGATTGATATTGCCCAGGATGCTTCATGCCTTCAGGCACACCAAGAACAAATGTTCCTACCCAATAAACAAATACTTTGAAAAATCATGATGCCAATTATGTCACCAGATTAGCTAATAATTTTCTTTAGTTTTATATATATATATGTTATATATACATATATATATACATATATATATATATATATATATATTTCATTTTAGTATCAGAGTGGCAGTATCCATCAACATTGGGTTTTGACCTTGTGCCCTCAGAGAGATTGGTAGAGTCAGGTCAGCATCATTGGGTACTATTTTATCATTGGATCTGTTTACTTCCCCATAAACTGTCTTGAATACTGGGAGAGATGGTGCAGGAGGGCCATGCTATAAGCCAGAAGAGGAAATAAAGGGGCAGGAGCTGAAATATGCTAAGCAGACAAGTTAGAAAATAAAATATAGACTCAGTTATGAAAGAACTTAGCTTGGATACACTGTTCCTGAGGAAATTTATATTAAGGGATGGAGAGAAAGATATAAATAAAGATATGGATATATAAAAGAAAAGTATTATCTTTATGTCAAATAGAAAAGCTTAATGGATATGAGAATAAGTCGAGGAAACAGTGAAGTGTACACTTTTTGCTTTTAGATTTCATCTCTTTATGTCTATCTATAAAATTTTGTCTCTAATCATCTTCTAATTTTGAAAAATAGATCAAAATTTTATGCTTGTCAGATAGACACAAGTGAAGCATCATGACTCAAAGACATTTGTTCAGAAATCACTTCTCGCCAGTAAAGTTCAGAATTTTTTCTCCCAAAACCAAAGAACATTCATTCAAATGTTCCTGGTTCCACCAAGTAAAGCAATTCATCTGCTTTGCTCCCTGCGGAATCTCTACCACATAAACGAGTATCTGCCAGATATTCAATACATATTTGTTAAATAAATGAACCTTCCTGTCTTGGAACAAAGGAAGCTGGGTAGATTTCTTATTTCCATTACTTGACTATATCTATATGAGAACACTGAATCCATACTTGAACCTGGTAGATGTTCAGTTAATATCTTTTCAATGGAATTCAAAATTTAGCTTCAATTCTCTGCAATGACCAAATGCCCCAAAGAATTTCTGGTCCACAGCTTTCTTCTTGCTTTTAGATAGCTCACTTCTAGAATGGTCCAGCCTTCTGTCAGCCACTTTTGTAAATAATAACAGTCAATATTTATTATTGAGCTCTGAACTGATAGCTTTCACTTCCTTATCAAGTTTTATTATTGCACTAAGGACTAATATTACCCATTGTGCGAATAACAAAATTGAGCATGCCCCAGATCACATAAACTGTAAACACTAAACACCAAAGTGGGGCCTGAAACTAGCTCTGCCAATTAGGGCCAAAAAAAAAGATTTTGAAATCAGCATCTGAACTAAAAGAAAAAAATTATATATATACATATAATCCCTAATGAACATGAGAGAACTTTAAATTGTCAAAATTCTAAAGCAAATATCTTTAGTTTTCCAAACTCGCATATGCTCAGGACAGTTTTATACACAGAAAAAGTTTTGAGGTTGTTTGGTTCCAGTCAATTTGACTTATTCAGATAATTTCATTACATCAAAAAGAGGAGAGATACCTTACATTTTCTCAATTAAATGGTATTTGTTCTTCACATCATTCTTGGTTTTATTTATTCACAAGCATGCATCTCACACAACCCAAGTAATAATTTTGCCTACTGTCACCTGATGTCTGGAGCTACGATTTCCAATGGAGGAAACAGAAATAAATCTTTAAAGCCTTCTAAAATGAGATCTTTATTTACAAAGTTATGTTGCTGCATAACTGCCGCAGATAGATTTGTATTCAATGTATTTAGAGCCTTACGTGCATTTCTTACTCCTGCCTTTGATCCCTCCTCTCCTAAAATGTATACACTTATTCTCTGCTTACTTTGAGATTTCAGTTCTGCCTTGGAGATACTGTCCTGATAGTCTGAGTCACTGGTCCTTTTCTCAATAAAGTATAGAAGATGGATAGCTTTAGCACTTTGCTTCAGCTCTTATAAATCTAATAAATGGTTTCATCCATATTGCCTCTCCCGGAATCCTTCACATTGCCTTGGTTGGTTTTTGTTACAGATAAGAAAGGGGAATGTTTGCCAGCCTTGATATTGATGAGCTGAAGCAGCTACTCGAATAATTCTACATCCATACAACTTTATTCTTATTGTTCAACAAGCAATGAGTGGCATTCCCTAAGTGAAAAACAATGTGGCCAAAGCAATAAAGAACCAGATATTGTCAGGCCCTTCGTGGCTAAGTTATGCTGAGCCAGCCAATTCTTGGGGTTCCTAAGGGTTGGAAGTGAGCTCCTGGCAGCTACTTCAGAACTCTGGGGGCAGCTATTTCTTCCAGACAGTCCGATGAGGAGATTAGACAAATTTTCTGAACTTGTCCAGTTTCTTTGTTGAAAAACAAGGAAACAGCTTCATCAGAATGAGCTTCCTATAAATAATCAAGTTTCTAAATTAGGAGCTGCAATATGTTTCAAGAGAAGAAAGAAATCACAAGAACTAGACTTTGGGCAAGAAATATTTGCTTTGCTTTACCCTAGATCTCACTAATTTTATATTTTGTTTTAGCATATGTTTTAGAAAACTAATTTCTTTTACCACGGTCTCCATCAGGACTCTTCACAGGTGAAAAAACAAAACAAAAAACTTTCTCTAGCCCATGAGATTGAGTTAGGTTATTTTAAACCTGAAAGCTTGAGTTTTATTCATTTATTTATTTATTTATTTATTTATTTACTAAGGGCAATTGAGAGAAAAACAAAAAGAAAGTAAAAGGAAACTATTCATTATCCCGCCCTGATTGGTTTAATTTTACTGAGATAATTTACAGATTGAATTGCGCTATAAAATGCAATCCTGCCATGAGATCAACAGAACTCTCATTACTGATACGGTTGATTTGTTGATACCCTTACTGATCACGATCGCTGAGATTTCCAAAGTCCTGAAAGAATTTTCTTATGTGCTTTATGTTAAAAAAAAATTCAAATAAACTTTAGCAGGTTCTACCTCGCACACAAGTGAGGACAGTATCTTTCTGCTGGAGTGAATCATCAGGTCAGCATACTCTTTATGATAGTCCCATACACTCACATTAGCCACTTGGTTTCTCACTGACAACAGTGGTGCAGGCCCAGCTGTTCCCAGCAGCTGTTCAGTGCAGAACTGCCTGAACTGAAATGCCTTCCAGCTGATGCTGGTCCCCAGGAGCACCAAAAGACAATCACCAAGTCTGGGAATGGAGGGCAGCTCCAAAGGGAAAAATACCCAAAGCCAAAGTAGAGAGAAGTTCAGAAACCACTTCCATCCTGCTTCTGCCTCTCCTAGAGGAAAAAAATAACTCTGTAAACCTGTTCATTCCCAGCCTGCCCTCCCAAGGGCTTCACCTTTATAATGAGCTAGACTGGAGGAGGAGATTCCATTCCGCTCCAAATGAATTATCATTATAATAGGCATCTAGGCTGCCCATCAAAGATCCCAGAATTGGGGTAGCAGGGAAAGTGGAGGGAGTAGGAAAGAGAAGGGAGAGGAGAAATTTACATACAGAGATAAGCATGGACACTCATTAAGAGAACAGGCCTTCACTTCAAAAAGACATGAACTCAGCACAGGTCTCCTGCCTGTTAAATATGTACAGTGTGTGCTTATTTTATGATGAAAATCAGAGGATGGCTATTTGAATGGAAATGAATTTTAATAAGCGTTTGAGGCAGAAGAAGCAGCAACCCTCCATTCTCCCCTCTATCACCAGGCACCTTCTTGACCATCATTACCACCGAGTAAAGAATGCAGGTATGCTAATCATCCAGGGAGGAATGCTCTCTCTCCTCCTCAGTCTTTGTGGGTGTTCATTAACCTTGTGGGCTCCTCAGCCAGAAGCACAGCTGTCCCAGGAAAATTTCCATATCCCCTAAGAAAAGCAGGTTGAGAGTTAGTGCTCAGGGATCCTGCCTTTAGAAATAAGTGGGAGAAAGCTACTTTAGGAAAGAAAGGCGGAGACTAGTAGTGTTCAGCACCTGCATTGCACTATTTAAAAATTTGCAAAATTTTGCACTTAGTTTGCACTTTTATAAAATTAAGTTAATATGATTATTTATTACTCATCTTTCATCCTGACAGAGAGACAAAAGCATTGTTCTTGTATTGTAAATCCTACTCTCCACCTCCAGTCTGAAATAAACATCACAACAAATACCTGTGGATTATTTAGCCCTCCTTGGCATTTCAGTGTACCTGAAAACTGAAACATTTTGGTGACCTTAAGAGATCATGAAATCTGTCCCCTTATTCCAAACCAAGTTGGCCTGGTAATGACAACAGAATAATTTTTAAAATGCTTTCAAAGAAGTGTGGCTTGAAAATGGCAGGGTACATTCTGGAAATCACAGATTCTCCAGTAACTCTTTCTTCCCAGCCTCTACACTAATTCATGTGGCTGGCTTTTTCCCTGCCCTCTGTGCACAAAAGTCCTAAGTTTGTGAGGTCACTGACCCAAAGCTAGTCCAAGCTCATTAAACCTGACCTTACAGACACTGCCATCCCACTCAAACCTTTTGGCAAAAACTCTGGAACAGATTTTTTTCTTTTTTTTTTAATCCCACTTCCATCTCTAATGGGCCATTAAAGTTAGTAAAGCTCTTTTAGTTTATTTCATACTAAACCAGGTTTTTTTATTTTCATTTTCAGAATGGAAAGAAAGCAAATACTCCTATTGCTTAATAATAGAATATCTAATATCTTTAATATCGAGAAATAAGTATTGTTATCAGCAGGACCTTCGACCTCTGTGTAACCTACATGTCATGGTGTTAGAGATAATGTCACTAACCTTGCTCTCAACTAAAGCATTGGACAGAGAAGAGATCAAGGATATTCTAGTAAGATTTTCCCTGTCTAAACCCTAGAGTAAGTATTGCATTCTAGAAATCATTTGCAAGTGAATGTCTATGGATATGCGTATCTCGACCCTATCTTTTATAGTTGAGGTTTTTCATAGGAGGATTAAGACTTAATCACTGAGATTTTACCATGCAGTCCTTATCCTTTGTGTTTTTACTAAATCTCAAATTAATATGTAATGAAACAGAAGTTAACAAGCACATAGGGATACACACACACACACACACACACACACACACTCTCTCTCTCATTGTCCCCCACCCTGGGTAACATAAATTAACTTCTGTATTCCTTTCTTGCCAGAAGGATATGCTTTTTTTTTTTCCTTTCTT
This sequence comes from Geosciurus inauris, assembly GCA_004024805.1. Taxonomy (NCBI): domain Eukaryota; kingdom Metazoa; phylum Chordata; class Mammalia; order Rodentia; family Sciuridae; genus Geosciurus; species Geosciurus inauris. The sequence goes on from PVHX01004712.1 coordinate 19,317, forward strand.
AATGTAGGAGCTTAATTAAGTGGTTCTCTCCTACCTTCCCTTTCTCTTGAGCAACTCTTACCAGCCGCCCCGCCCTTTGAATCCCAGTGATAGATAGGACAGAATACCAAGAAGCTGGGGGTAGAAGGGAAAAGGTCTCAGTCTTTTCCTCTCAGTTATGCCCCTGTTCAGCCGCCTAGGCAGTGACAGCCTAACAAGGTGCTAATGGGCCATACGTTCTAGCCCAGTTCACAGCAGGTTGTTCCAAATGGGTTGAGGAGGTTGATTTGCATTCGAAATCTTCCCTCTCTCACTGGCTTTTTTGTTTGGCCCCTTGATTTCTACTCCCCAGACGCCCTTCCAGGTAGACTTAGAGTGGAACAAAATCACATCAGCTCAGAATTTGAATTGCCGGAGTTTGGATTTTAAATGCATCCCATTATTTCATCAAGTTGTGGTGGGGGAGGAGCAGAGGGAAAGAATAGAGAGCAAAGAGATTTTCAAATGAAAGGCAGAGATGATGACAGATGGATGCAAATGTTCCTTTTAAGTGGAGAGCAGCAGCTGATGTCAGGGCATGAAATTAAATTAGTACATCTGTGGCTGGATGCGTGTCATTCAGCTTCGCATTTCCTACTCCAGAGGAGTTTGGTTACCTCCTCATTAAGTGACTCCCTTTCACAGGGCCAAGAATTCTTCCCTGCACTCAGGCGAAGGCCCTCTTCACAAAGCAGGACTGTTGGAGAAACATGGGCGCACAGGGCCAGCCCTGGAACCCGGTGAACCCCTCACCCCGGAAGGAGGAGTGACCCTCCCCTGAATGGCCAGTTCCTAAAGTCAAAGGGGGCGGAAGGAAGTAGAGTGGAAGTCCACACCGTTTTCCAAGGAGACAGTGTTTAGGAGTGGCCTGAGGTGTGCTGGCAAGGGAACAATCTGCTTCTGAAAACCCTGCCCACCCCGTGCCCAGAGTGCTCCCGACTTGTAAATGTTTACAGCCATTTCCACAGAGTAACAGGATGAGCCTGTCTCTTCAGAATCAGGCTTGAGGGGTGTTCCCCATAAATAACCACGCTCAAGCTTCCACTTCTATTTAGAAAGAAGCTGTGGCCCAGCTTCAGGGCCATGGCAGGGCGGTTTACAGGCCCTGCTCCAAGTCCGACTCTCCCCTTCACTTTGCCCTCTCCCCTCTCCCTGCTCCAAAGCTAAAGGTCTTGGCCAGTTGTCCCCCAGTCAGGAAAGCCTGAGTCATAAGCCTAAGGGTCACAGCCTTGTTTTATAAAGGCCACATGGATTGGGAAACATGATTATTCAGAAACAGTTACATGAAACTTAAAATATATATTAAAAGCGAAAGTTAATTCCTTGACATTAAAGGATCCAGGAATCACCCCTGACCACCAGCCTGGCAGAATTCTGAGAGTGGTTCCTCCGAAAATGTCTGAGAATCTGTGGGTGGGATCATTGTTGTGGGCTGAATATTTGTATTCCTATCAAAATTCTTATGTTAAGCTGGATGAAGTGGTGCATGCCTGTAATCCCAGCTACTCAGGAGGCTGAGGCAGGAGGATGACAGGTTGGAGATACCAGATTCAGCAATTTAGGGAGACGCTGTCTCAAAATAAAAAATAAAAAGGGGTGGGGCTGTAGCTCAGTGGTAAAGTGCTCCTGGGTTCAATCCCTAGTATCACAATTTTTTTTTAATTATATATTGAAATCCTACCCCCCAAGGTGATTAGGTATTAGGAGGTGGGGCCATAGGATGTGATTAGGTCATGAGGGTGGAGCCCACATGAATAGGATTAGTGTCCTTATAAAAGGGACCTGAGAGATGTTCACTCTCTTTCTGCTACATGTGATTCAAGAAGTCAGCAGCCTACAACTCAGAAGAGGGCCCTCACCAGCACTGACCACCCTGGCACCCTGATCTCAGATTTCCAGCCTCCAGAACCATGAGAAATAACTGCCTGCGGTGTTTAAGCCACCCAGTTTATGGCACTTTGTCAGAGCAGCCCTAAGACAATCACAAAGTCGAGTTGTGGTGTTGTTGTTGTTGTTTTTAAATGAAAATATCCATTGTAAACTTAAATCTCTTTTTTTTAAAAAAAAAGAAAAACCAGTATCATCATATTAATGATTCCTTATCAAAGTAAAAGAACTACCAAAGTCACTCTGAACCCCATGCACCTAAAAATAAAGCTGAAAAAGCCCACAGCAAGCAGAAGTATGATGAGAAACAAAGTCATGTTCCTTCCTACAGACTCCAGCATTTTATGAAAAAGACCTTCTTCAAGAGGGTTTATCTATCCAGTTAAGTAAACTTAGATTGTGGTGGCACACACCTATAATCCCAGTGACTCAGAGGGCTGACACAGGAAGATTCCAAATTCAAGCCCAGCCCCAGCAACTTATAGAGACCCTGCCTCATAAAAAATTAAAAAGTGCCGGCTATGTAGCTCAGTGATACAGTGTCCCTGGGTTCAATCCCCAGTACCAAGAAAAAAACTTAGGAGGATGCCTAGGTGTTGCTATTCACATCATATGCTTAGATTAGCACATGCTGCTATGTGGTCTTTCTTCAGGCAGTTTTCAAGTTGTCTTTTTGGATTTTTTTTCTTTTGCACTAGAAAATTCATACAGGACAGAGGTGAGGAATACATAAAGTCCAGAGAAGGAAAAGAAGAGAGGGAGTGAGTTTCCTGCAAATCCGTCAGTGCAAGGTATTCTTCCCAGAGATTCCTTCACCTTACATTTGTTTCATATTATCCCTCACAGTTCAGGCAAATTCCTCATAGCATTTTGCCCACAAAATCTGCTTGGTTTCCCCTTCAGACATGATTAGCCAGCCAGTCCACATTTAACTCCTGTTGTTAATCCTTTCCCAGCCAACTCCTTCATTCCCTAAAGCATTTCTGATGTGGTTCTTGGAACTGTCTCCAATATGCTAGGACGGAAGGAACTGCCCTAAGCAAAATGCACTATCTGGACTAGGAAGGTGTTTGCATTATTTTCCATCAATCCCTCTCTCTCTAAAGGAATTGGATAAGAAAGCTTGTCTTATTCCATTGTTGCCACTGTCCCATAAGAAGAATCTCCAGAGTGCTTCTCACTATGGGAAAATCAAGCCTGAGTTAGAAAAGTAAAATGCATTGTTTCAGTAGTCAAGCCCAGATGGATGAAACACTGAGATGTATTTAAGTTGTGTCTTTGGTTCTTACTCATTTCCACTTACAAAGCAACCCTTCTTGCTAGCAACCCTGGAGTAGTAGTTATTTTTAGAGTCAGCTTGAGTGGATTAAAGGTTGCTCAGATAGCTAGAAAAGTATTATTTCTGGGAAAGTCTGTAAGAGCATTTCTGGAAGAGATTGGCATTTGAATCAATGGATATATTAAGAAATAGCCACATATATCCATTGAAGGCAAGCATTTTCTAATCAGTTGAGGGCCAAGATAGAACAAAAAAAGGAGAGAAAAGGGAAATTCAGTCTTTCTTCTGGAGCTGGGACACTTCTCTTGCCTTTAAACATTGGAACTCCAGGTTCTCCAACCTTCAGACCCTAAGACTTGCACCCCTGTCTCAATCCTTTGGCCTAGACTGATAGCCCCAGACTTGCAGACAACATACTATGGGACTTCTGAGTCTCCACATATACTCAATCCAACTCACATAATAAATTCTCTATCTATCTATATATCTACCTATCTATATATCTATCTATAAATCTATCTATCTATCATTGGTCTGTTTCTCTGGAGAACTCTTACTAATATACCCAGTTCCTGGCCTTGTGCCCATAGACTCTCATAACTAACCCCCACCTCTTTTGCCGTCTCTTCCTTCTGGGACTATTTTTTCTGGCTTTCTTCCCCATCAGACTAGAACTTTTCTCTATTCAATGTCCATTTTTCTTAATTCACATAAGTTTATATCATAAACTTTTATATCATTGCCCCAATTAATGTGACAAAGGAATTAGAATTTAAAAGGAGACTATGATAGAACTATTGAGGTATATTTTATAAGTAGTGACTTTGTTGATTCATCTCTTTACAGTACATAAAGAAACTCTACTCTCTACCTCCTCCCACCCAATAAGGCCTTCATAAATATTTGCTGATTTCATTTTGTTAATATGAGATTGACCCTTCTATTCTGATTTCTTTTATCTCAAGTTGAACTATACCTACAGACACCAAGATTCATTTAAAAGAAAAACAACTCTGGAATGAGCTTTTGGCAACACTTTAGATCACTATTTCTCAAAGTTTATTGTATATAGTAATCATCTAGGAATCTTGCTAACAATGTAGATCTTAGTAAACTAGGACTAAGGAGATTGAGATTCTCCTCTGAGGTGATATGTATTTGTTTTGTGTTGCTATAGTCAAATACCTGAGGCTGGGTACTTTGTATAGAAAAGAGATTTATTTATCTCATAGTTCTAGAGATGGCAGGAATGCGTGGAAGAACAAGAGGTCATATTCTCAGGGAAGAGGCAAGAGTGTGGGGAAGGACCGGGCTCACTATTTTATAACAACCAGATTATGCTGGAACTAATCCATTCCTGGGAGACTTACCCCACTCCATGAAACCAGCATGAATTCCTTCACAAAGGCAGACTTACCCAATTACCACTCCACTGGGCCCAACTTCTTATAGGTCCCATCATTTTTTAATACTGTTACACTCAAGTCCAGACTTCTAGGATATGAACCTTGAAGCAACAAACTATATCTAATTCATAGCACCTGTACCTTTGGTACATGGACTATCTTTAATAGACAAGTTCTAGAAGGCAAGAATGCAATTTGGAATGGGGAAAAGATAAAATGGGATTATTTCTAGATAATCCTCTACAAAAAAAGAAATAGAGGATGGCATTAACTCAAACATAAAATGTGGCAGATTATTCAAATCCCCTTAGAAAGGGTCCCTTTCATTGATTTCTTATTTTATTACCCATCTTTTATTCAGTGTATATGTCTAGTTCATTTTATTTCCATAAATATTTGTCATATCCTTCCTGTGCTCCATGGGCAGCATACGTAATTGAGGAAGAACGTGGTCAAGGTTGGCATCATTCTTGTAAACACAGAGCTGAGAGAATACATAAAAAAGCTGTGTAACAGAATAATAATGATTACTTCCCAGCTAACAGCCAAATATACATGAGACAGTGATCAGATTAAGTATCCTTAAAGAAAACTACCTGGTTTCTGGATTAAATTGCTGTTTTTCACTTCAAATCAATCTGAATGATCACTAGGTGGAATGTCATCATTAGTGTTTAGTGAAGAATTGGTACGTGTAGTACATTCTCCTATTTGGAGCCTCACCTCACAAGCACTCACAGATCAAAGCTGTAGAAAATGCCCTCCAAAGAGGCTAAGCCTGTTTTAGAGGTCGTTCATATATATGTCAATTCATTCATTCAAAACCACTTTTTACATGCCTACTATGTACTAGATAGTGCTCAGAGCTTGGGTTCAGAGATGAAAGAACATAATTACTGTGTTCAAAGAGTTCACATAGAAGATTTTAATTTGAAAACAATCTGGCAAGAAAGTAGGGCTGTTTTCATAGTTGACCATAGTGTAAAACTACGAGCTCCAGTAACTGTAAGGAGAGTTTCTGGTCCAACTGAGATTAGAATTCATGGTTTGAGATATCAAGACTTTTGCAGGCATTTTACATCATTGCCAGACAGGATTTATCTCAGGAATGCTAAGTTAGCTTACCAAATGAAAATCAATGCAAGATATTATGTTAATGTAATACATTGGGAAATACCATATAACCATAATAATACATGTAAAAAAATCATTAGACAAACTCCAATATCCTTTATGATTAAAATGAATACTTAACAAATTAAAAATAGAAGGAAAATTTCTCAGTCTGATAACAGGCATCAGAGGAAAATCCACAAGCATTATGATACATAGATGAAAGACTGAAAGTTTTTTCCTAGTATCAAGCACAATAAAAGGATGTCCACTCTTGCTATTTCTAATCAATATTGTACTGGAGATTATAGTCAGAGAACTCAGGCAATTAAAAGGAATAAAACTCCGATCCAGATTAGGAAGGAAAAATAAAACAATCTATGTAGAAAATATTAAGGAACACACACATACACACGCACACAGCATTTATCAACAATTTATAAAGTTTTCAAGATTTAAGATAAATACTTACAAATCAATGTAAAGTCTATACATTGTGAACAACCCACAGATGAAATTAAGGAAACAATTCCCTTTACAATAGCATCACAAAGAATTAAATACTTAGGAATAAATTGGCAAAAGAAGTTTAAAGTCTATGCATTAAAAACCACAAAACATAATTGAAAGAAATTAAAGAACACAAAGATAAATGGAAAGACAGCCCATGTTCATAGATTAGAGACATAAATTGTTAACATGGCAATAGTTTCTTAATTTATTTACAGACTCAATGCAGTTCCTATCCAAATCCCCCCCCTTTTTTTTTACAAAAATTGACAAACTGACCCTAAAATCTGCAAAAGATACAGAATAGGCAAAACAATCTTGAAAAAGAAAATTGAAGTTGGAGGACTCATACCTCCTGACTTCAACACTATAAATAAAATCACAAAATAAAACAAAGCTATAATGATCAAGACATTGTGGTACTGACATAAGAGAAAAAGAAACATGTTTAGCAATGGGATAAAATTAAGAGCCAGAAATAAAACCTTCAATTTATGGCAAACTGGTTTGTTACAAGAAAGCCAAGACTATTCAGTGGAAAAAGAACAATCTTTCAAAAAATGATGCTAAAACAATTGCATATCCACATTCAAAAGAATGAAGTCAGATTTCTACCTCACACCATGTACAAAAATTATCTCAAAATGGATTAAAGACCTAAATGTAAAAGCCAAAATTATGAAACTATTGGAAGAAAACAACTCCCTCCTAACTTTGGATTAGGCAAAAATTTCTTAAACATGATACCAAAATACAAGCAAAAATAAATGATAACAAATAAATAAATTGGACTTCATCAAAATTTAAAACTTTGTGTTTTATAGAACACTTTCAAGACAGTTGAAAAACAACTCATGGAATGAGAGAAAATATTTGCAAATCATATATCTCAGAATGGATTTGTACTTAGAATATATAAAGAACTCTTACATATCAGCAATAAAAGGTAAATAACACCATTTTAAAATGAGCAATGAAATAGAATAGAAATTTCGGTAAAAAAGGTACACAAATGGACAATAAGCACTCAACTTTCGTTCAGAATCATGAAGCATTATGGAAATAAAATAACAAACTACAGTGGGATACCATGTAACTCCCAATAGGATGGCTAAATCATAAAAAGGCAAGAGTTGCAAAAATATACAGAAACTGGAACTTTAAGACATTACTTGTAAAAATGCAAAAGAGCACCACCATTTTGAAAAACAGTTCATTAGTTCCTGAGTTAAATAAAGTGTTCCTAAGAGCACATATCCAAGATCTAACATATATCCAAGAGAACTGACAACATACGTCTATAGAAAATCTTGAACATGAATGTTTATAATAGCACTGCAGTCCACCCTCCATATCTACAAATTCTGAGCATACAGATTCAACCTATCATGGTTCAAAAAATATTTGGAAAAGACTTTCCAAACATTTTCAAAAGGCCAAATTTGAATTTCATGTTCTGAGCCCATGGGAATGAAGTGGTATGTAGGCATATTATGCTATAACCTCCTACCATGTCACAGATCTTCAGTTTCAATCCAGCAGCCCTTGTCGTAGATTTTTTGTTTATTTGTTTGTTTTCCTTCAAATCTCATTCATGTATGACTTACAATGGTTGTGTCTATACTGAACATGTGCAGATATTTTCCTGTTATTATTCCCTTAATAATACAATATAACAACTATTTACATAGCATTTACATTGTATTAGGTATTATATCTACAGATGACATAAAGTACATGCAAATATACCTTTTTATATAGGAGACTGGAGCATCTGTGGATTTTGGTATCCTTGTTGGAGGTGGGAGGGGGACCAATCCTCTGTGGATATTGAGAGATGGCTCTATTCCTCATAGCTAAAAAGTAGAAACAATCCAAATGTCCATCAAATAATGAGCAGATAAATAAAACATGAAAAATCCCTACAATGGGATATTAATTCACTACGAAAGGGAGAGAATTAGTGATATAAACTACAACACTGATTAACTTTTATGCTGTACAGAATTTAAATTCACCCAAAGGAAGGAGCAGAAGCAACAAGCAGAAGCAAACAAACCTGGACTCCCTTCTCACTCACACCTTCTGGATAGGCAGAAAACTTCAGTGTCAATTTTCCCCATAAAAATCTCTTGTTTAAAATAAAAAAACTTTTTCTGCTTTTGTTTCTAATTAAAATGCCACTTTTGAGTCATTTAGAAAGGGTCAAGTTGGATGTTGGCTCTTAAACCTTTGACAGCTACTATAATTGCCCAGAGATATTCGATAACAGTGATGGCCCTTCCAAATTTAATTTTGAAGTTTCTGCCAGGCCATTATTAACATGTAACCAGAGTACAAAAATCAAAGGACATAGAGATGAGGAGAAAACCAATCTTATCTACCTCTGGACTGACTGTCATCTCTTCCCTGGGCCAGGACAATTTCTTTCTAAGTGGCTATTACCCAGTGCAGAGGGATGAACCCTGGGATCTGACCCCTAGTTCTGCCACTAACTAATTACATGGTCTCAGGCAAATTATTAAACATGTTTGCTATTCTAAAAAACGAGGACACTGGCATCTTTCTTTCTCTGTCTGGAACCATCCAGAGAAGATTGTTTTATGGATAATTACTGTAGAATAAGGCAGAGCTAGGACAGACAAGAGCACAGGTTGTGCCAGTGTTAGGTAGGTTAGTTAGCTATGAACAGGTAGGTAGAGGGAAAAGACAATAAAGTACAGACATTAGGCCTATGCACCAAGAAAAATCCAGGAGCAATAAAAATGAAACTGTAGGGAACCTTATCTAAACAGGTAAGCATTGGGATATAAGATCCGGAATGCCTAACCTTCGCCAGGTTGCAGAGCACTATATTCCCTTGAGGGAAATATTACTTAAAATCCTGGGACCCTAACTAAAACAGATAAGTATCATAAAAGTGGGGTCTGGTACATCCAAACCCCCTAGCTACAGCTAATTATAACCCTCAAGGAGCACTGTGGTTTCCAGATAAGTGCCATCATTATCTCTTGCAAACAACTATGTCACAACCACACTGTCAATTAGAATATCCAGGCCCTCAATGGGGAAGTTGCTGAGGGCTATCCACAGGGTAATAAAACAATTCAAGGGAGACAGGAAATCAAGGCAAGAACAGAGGCCTCAGTTTCCTTAAAAACTCCAGCCCTGTAAGCACCACACTATCCTCTCTTCAAGGTGGTCCACGTAGTCCCTACGCGGTACATAACCCTTTCCTTTCACTCTATTAAACTTTTGCTTACTACTCTGTGTTTCACTCAAATTCTTTCTGGCAAAGTCACAAGGATCAGCACCCAAGGGCGGTGGTGGCTGTCCCAGTTCAACCTGGCAGACCCCTGCTTCATAACACCAGGAGCACCCTGAAAGAGCAGGTTGCTCAATGGAGCTCAGGTCAGAAAATCTTCTTGCACAGAGAGAAATATGGACTAAAATAAAATGTTTCATTACCTAAAGTTGTTTGCTTTTAAAGACTATAGGAATGCACTGAAAACATGTGCTTAATGCTTTAATTGTTTGAGACTCAGCTATCACGGTGGCAAGGGAACCTCTTCTGTGGTCATTTAATCACAGTTTATCCTTTCTTTTAACCCTTACAACAAATAGTCTTTATTCCACAGAGGAGAATACTGAGGCCACCATGCTTAGATAACTAGCTTAAACTTCACTTGACTGATTAGTGAGAGAGATGGACCTAAAACTATTGTTGTCCAATTACATGTCCACATTCTGTGTACCAGAGCAGAGCTTCTGAGATCCCATGATAATCAAAATTGCCTCAGAGTTGTGAAGATCAACTTCACAGATATATTACCCACTGCTCCATCCTGCTATCCCCCTATTCCATTATTAAGGAACTTTCTAAAATTTCATTTTTTCCATATTTTTACAGGTACATATTAATTATACATAATGGTGGGATTCATTGTTACATTTATGCATATGATATAACAGTATTATTTGGCCAATATCATTCCCCAGCATTCAGTGTTGCATCTTGAAGGCTTTACCCGGCTGTTCCTTTCCTAGGGCATCCCCTGGCATAAGTCCAGAAGATAGCATGAATAAAGGGTAAGCACACAAATTTGGAGCCATTTTGGAGCTGAAATCTTTGTTGGCTATATGACCTTAAACAACTTACTTAACTTGTTATGCATTTTTTTTTTTACTGAACTATGCAATAGAAATAATGTTTCCTTCAAAGGATTGGTATAAACATTAAATAAGCAAATAATGTAAGATAATTACCAAAGGCCAGACACAGGACAAAGGTGCAATAAGTTTTATTTTACATTACACTATTCCTGCCTCTTTAGAAGAAAAGCAAAAGAAGTGAAAGGAGACAAAAATCCAAATCCATGTGAACTGTCTCCCATAAGGATCCCATTTGGTGGCTGTCCTTTCCACGTGAGCTTCCATCCAGCACTTGAACACTGCCTTTATTGATCCAGGTATCTTCTGTGCTTTAATTTCCAAAGGAACCCAGAACTGCAAGAGAAAGCCTATGCTACTTCAAAACTGGAAATTCAGATGTCAATGAAAATGCAATTTGATGGTCACCTACTATTTAATAACCACTTGCTATGTGTTAGTCATGTAGAAATAAAGATATATAAGCAGGACCACAGTCCCTGCCCTTGCAGACCTCATGTTTCATCAGAGAGGGTTAGATAAAGTCATAAGTGATTATAAGGTGCAGTAGGAGAGGCCCCTAAGAGCAAATAAAAGTGCTCTAAAAGACCCAAGATCAGAAAAAATACTTCCATTGTGATAAAGACTTTATGAAGAAAGAGAATTCACAAGACTTTGAAAGGTGGATAGAATTTCAATAAGTGAAAAAAGTAGAGCAAGAGGAGATGTCAAGAGAACATTCCAGGTACAGGGAATAGCAAGCAGCAAGGAAGGACTGGAGATGGAGAAGTGGGACCCTGAATGGAGAACATCAAGGAATTAACTTCAATTCCACTAAAGCAAGAGATAGAAGTATTCACATAATGGGAGGTAAAGCAAGAGACAGGTTGTGGCCATATCGTGAAAGTTTAAATGCTAGGAGTATAGGAAGGGTGGAAGCTAACTCAATTTAAAGATAACGAGCCCATGCAGGATTTTGTTAGGGGCAATATCTATGGAGTTTGGATCAGAGTCCATTAATCACAGGCTAAGTAGTAATGCTCATGGCTTGAGGAGGTGACAAAGTTTAAATTAGTCCAAATCAGTAAACATCACACTAAATTTAGTAGATGCAAGATTCATTATAGTTCTCCTCTCCTTTCAATCACTCAGAAAATCTATTGTGCCTGAATCTGGATGTCTCTAACCTGCAAAAAGGGGCCTAGAGGGGCTGGGGATGTAGCTCAGTTGGTAGAATGCTTGCCTCACATGCACAAGGCCATGGGTTCAATCCCTAGCACCATAAAAAAAAAAAGGGCAAAAAATGGGTGTATAGTCTTGTGCAGACCCTGCCAACTGTGAATCTGTGAATTTCCTTTCCCTTCCCAGGGTCCAGCAAAAGAAGTCACCTTGTGAACTAGGTCTAAAAAGTCCCCCAGGTGGAAGCCAGAGGACAAGCACTTCTGACCACTAGCTCTTTATCTGAGCCTGAGAAACCTAGAATTCTGCAGTGATGCACAGCCAACCTGACACTTCTTGCTAAAAGCCACATAAGGACATCCCCCCACCCTATCTTTTTTAATACCTCTCTTTAGAGGCTCATTTTCTCATTTGGACTGACCAGCACCATCACTTGGCATTCAGAAGCATGCTTCTCCCTCATCACTTCCACTGCATGGAGCCTGGAGGATGGTGCGGGGTGTTGTAGCCTTTTAGTTTCCCCCCCCCCCTTCTCCTGCTGCTGGGCTTTTCTTTCTGATAAGAACCTTCTAGCAGCTTCATCAGAGCCATTGTTAACCAAAGAGGAGACTTTTCACAATGGCTATCTGACGACCTCCCCCTTTCTGCAGACAAATCAGTCCTTAGAGAAAAGTCTCATTATTGCTCTTGCGTTGTTAGTCTGAGTGTGCTGGCCCAAGACTCCATATTCGGTCCCTGTAGGGGAGGGAGGAAAGGAAGAAGGAAAGAAAAATCTGGTTTCTTGCCATTCGGTTTTTTAAAACTGTAAAATTCCACCTTTATGTATACCTAAAAGTACCAATTTACAAAAACAATAAATGGGGGTGGGAGGCCAGTGAAATAGAGGAGGGGGAGGCTGCAGAGGGGGCGTGAGGGAGAAGGAAGTACTGGGAAACAAAATGGAACTAATTGTATTCTATGAATGTGTGATTATATCAAATTGAACCCCACCATTAAATATAGCCATAATGCACTAATAAGACGTGTTTGCATGCGTGCACGCACACACACACACACACACACACAATTATCAGAAAATTTTACCGAAAAGAAAGTTTTCAGGAAAAAAAAAAACTCTGGCTGGGGGGTGAAATGCTCTCATTCCCCATTAATGGGATTAGAGGGAGACACAACTCTGCACCTTCTACCCTCACACCTTCTTGCAAAGTCCTTTATAGACCCAGAGGTTAACTGTGCTTCTCTGGGGGTCCTCCTCCCTCATCCAACTCAGGGTGTTTCATCTCCTCAGAAATCAAAATGCACTGACCTCTGCTCTGCTGCAGCATCTCACTATGTCTTAAAATCGAAGAACCCACCTTTCCACTCTGCTCTCCTCCCATTTAATTTCCCTTCTCTTCTGTTCTCACACCTGCAGGTTAGATTCCATCATTCCATCCATGCATTCAAAAATTCATGGGTTAAGTGTCCCTTGTGGTTTGGCACTGTCATAGGCAAAGTGGGGGATGACTTCTCTCTCGACCTGCTCTGGTTCACATTCCTATAGATCAGAAATCCACTTTCATTGTTGAAGACCGACTCCTGCACAAACCCTGAGTCTCTTAGGCAGTAGTAACCCCACCTGATTTTCTCTGATGTCCTCCAGACTCTATCAGAGGAAGTATTCAATTTAAAGCTGCTCATTAGGGAAGATTTAATTCTGGATTTCCTAACGTGACCACCCCACAAATTTGAAGACTATAAACTCCAATGAATTCATTTCTTGCTCTATCTTTGGCTGCCTCTTGGGAAAGGGAAATAAACCATTTCAAGTCAAAGTGAGAAGTGAACATACAGATCCTAACCTGTTAAAGTAAACCCACAATGCCCCCCCCACACACACACACCATATCGCCTTGAAAAAAAAAAAAAAGAAAGAGAAAGGGAGAAAGATTTAGTGTTATAATTGAATCATTTATTGGAGAAAGACCAATTACTGCAGGTTTTGCTAATATTAGATCTGAAGGACAACCAGACCATTTTTATTCTTTCTATTTTTTTTTAGTTTTTATTTTTTTTATGGACACAATGTCTTTATTTTATTGCTTTGTACGTGGTGCTGAGGATCGAACCCAGGGCCTCACGCATGCAAGGCAAGCGCTCTACCGCTGAGCTACAATCCCAGCCCCAGACCATTTTTAAATGCAAACTTAAAGGCCCTAGTTTTAGTTAATGAGCAAGGAAAGCCAACAAAGCTTTGACAATGGAGTCACATCCCTCTTTTTGCTTCCCTTCCTCCCAGTCACCAAGAGAAGAAAGCAGTGCTAAAGCTCAAGTGCCAGCCCCACCAAGGAAAGGGGCCTGCATGTTCCTGAGACCCTCTGTGTCGGAACTGGTTCTCCTCCTGGTTTCTTCCTTTCTAAACTTTGAATTCTGTTAATGGCCTCTTTTCATAGTGAGGGGTCTACTTCATGAGCTTCCTTCATCTTGGATCATTTCAGGGTGTTGGGGTCATTGAGCAGGTGACACTTTGCTTTGGTCCTGTTGAAGACTAATAGTCAAAAGCTAAAGGAAGAATTTATAGCAGGGATTTTCCTTAAACCAAATGGGGCTCTTACGGTTTGGGTCTAAAACTGCCCCCCCCCTTAAAGCTCACTTTAGGCAATGAAGCAACTTTCAAGTTATATATTGATAACAAAAGTGAACATTTTGTTCTTACTTGGATTAATATTGGTTATCAATAAGGTAATGTAGTTAGCAGAGACCAAAGGCTGAGATTCTCTGACTGCATGCTTTCCACAGACAGAGGGTCTCCATAGAGCAGGAAAGGTAACATTCACCATGACTGGCAACCCAACTGGTATATGTATAGTGGACATGGAAATAGACTTAACTATAGCTAACTCTCTAACTCAGTGTTTTAAAAATCATGATGCAAGAATGACCCATCTGTACAGTTAGTTGTGCTGTTTTTACCACTTTGTGGATATATTTAACAATAGTGAATTGTACACTTACAAAAGGTTAAAATGAAATATATTGTGTGTATTTTACCACAGAAATTTAAAACAAAATAAGAATCACTTGCCTTTAACCCAGAAGACATGTGAGCAGCACAGCACGCCTAGCCACCAAAAGGTAGGATGAAATTTATAGTGAATCAAGGGGTGAGAAAATGGACTTGAAGGAAAGGAGGCTGGCCTGTGAGTCATGTCAAGCTTACATCAACTGCTATTCAGATTACATATAGCCCCTCGTTATTGTTTCGATATGAGGTATCCCCCTAAAACTCATGTGTGAGACAATGCAAGAAAGTTCAGAGATGAAATGATTGGGTTGTGAGAGCCTTAACCTAAACAGAGCATCAAACAAGTTGAATGGGTGGTAGGGAGGTAGGGTGTGTGGTTGGAGGAGATAGTCATTGGGGACTTGCCTTTGGGGTGTATTGCCCTGGTGAGGAGTCTCTCTCAGCTTCCTGATTATCCTGTCCTGAGCTGCTCTCCTGTCACACCCTTCTTCCCCAATGTTCTGTCTCACCTCAGGCAACAAGGAATGGAATCTGTTGTCTAGGGTCAGCTACCTTTGAAACCATGAGCCCCAGATGAACTTTTCTTCCTCTAAAATTGTTCTTGTCAGATCTTTTGGTCACAGTGGCAGAAAGCTGATTAAAACACCCCATATATATGGGGAATGGAAAACCAACAAGCAGAGGAAAAAATGTTGCTACAGTTTAAAAAGGTAACCAAGGAGATAAAGTAAGATTCTGCCTGTAAACTGTGAGCAATCTACCCAACTAAGACAACTCTCAGTATGAGGCCTACTCTCTTGGATCACATTCTTCACTACCTGGTTGAAGTTGAGTGGGATTTCCAGCCCCAGCTTTTGAGCCTTCGAGGTGTCTTTTAAGATGGCAGTTAATCCTTTACAGGAGACCAGCTTCACCAGGAAGAGCAAGCCCTCCTGGGTACCTCATGTCTTTGGCAGCCCTCACATCACCACTAACTGCTACTGTGTCGCTGGCGCCCCTAGCGGCAAATTCCCTGCACAGCACCTGCAGAGCCTACAGTGGCCTCTGTGGAGCCACGCAGTTCTTGGAGAGCTCTTTGAAAGGGAAAGAGGTCCAGCAAAATGCCTGGCCTGCCCTCCAGTGATTTCCCTTATTCCACTGCACCTTTATTGAAAGAGAGAGAGAGAGCCTGCAAGAGGACGCTCCCTTAGAGGTCGTTGTAGAGTCCTTTGTGTCCTGTGCATCGGTGTTTATGTACAGGAATTCAGGGCACTTAACAAGAGCTTCCTAATCCCCTTCATTTATTTTCCAGTGAAGCTCAAGAATGCATAATCAATAGACATTCTAGAAGCCAATCTGGACATACAGGTCTCCAGGGTGCATATGCAAACAGTGGCAGGAGTTGCTTATGGCTCATGGATGCTGTTTCTTCTTCCCAAGCCGGTGATGGGACTGTGTTTTCTGCCAGCCTTGCACTTTGGTGTGGCCAGCAACTGGATTCTGGCCTATGTGATGCATGAAGAAATGATGGATGCCACTTTTTAGTCCCATAAAATCTCCCACACTTGAATCTCCACTTTTTCCCTCTTCATATGCCAGTTGAATAAAAATTTCAAGGCCCTGGAGGGCTATGGAACTATATAATGGGACACTATCCAGGAAGAAAAAAAAAGTGCTCATTGGTCTGTGACATGAAAGAGAAATAAACTTTCATTGTATTAAGGTGCTGAGATTTTAGATTTGTTTATTACAACAGCAAGCATGACTTGGTCTACTAGTACAGTGACCTTTGTTGTTCTCTTTCCAACACGGCACACTCATAAAAGAAGCAGTGATGCATGTAATAAATAAAAAGAAGAAAATAAGGATTAAAAGTCATATTTTTTTCATAAAAAAGCTATCTCCTGCTTAATGATACAAAAATCTTCCAGTAAGCTGACCATACCTGGAATGATTGCTAAGCAAATCCCACCTCTGTAATGACAGCCATTGTAAAACCAGTTATATTTTCTTCTGAAGAAGCTTAAGAACATAAGGAATATCTTATGAATCAAATTTATAAAAACAAAACTGAACAATTTATCATAATGACAAACTATTATAAATCATATATATGGAAATTATCAATAAGAATATTGATAATTTTCTCCACTGCAAAAGAAGTATCTGAATTATATCAACTGTTAAACATTATTCCATGGCCAGAACTTCACAGTAACAACCTAATCAGAAAGGGTCTGCCCTTTTGTCCAAGGGGGGCAATATTCTAGCAGGTCATCTGGCAAGGATATTCTGATGGGCATGTCTGCTACGGATCAGTGTGGCCTAGAGGACTTCTGAGACCTCTTTAAACCCTGAATTTGTGTTCTAAGAAAGGGGCCATATGATTTTGCATAATCTCCAATTTCCTTTAAGTTTAGAAGTGTCACTTTTGGGGTCCTTGGAGTGATTGTGTGACTTATTTTGTAAAAATTCTCAATTCTAAATAATAATAATAAAAAGCACATATGCAAAAAAAGCACCATATTTTCATTTGATGAAGTCTTCCTTGCAGTTCCCTGATGCTCCTTTGGAAAATAAAATTATATTGACTTTGCATTACTCATGTTCTTACTAACTCAGGGATAAATGGAGGATGGAAAGAATCTGAATTCTTTCATGCTAAAAAGCATCAGCATTTCAAAAGCAGGAAGGTCATTCTGCAAGTTCCTTATATATCTGGGAGGGAAAAATGTATTTGAAATAAAGTAAATGGTTAAGAACTAGTGTTAATTGAAGATCAATCAGAAGTTAACCTACATTACATCTGAAATTATAGTGCTAATTGATGGAAAGCTAGATTCAATTTAAAAACAGATGGTTCACATGCAGATTTTCACAACTCAGATAATATAAAAGAATAGATACCCTGCCATATTTGTTTATACCTTTAATAGCCAGAAATGGATCCCTTCAAAGATATACCCATAAAGAAGGAGTCTTCCTCCTTAGTTTTATTGGTTTAATTTTAGTGAGCACCTTTGCTTGGGGATAGAGGTAGGCTAGGGGAAGGCTATAAGCTGTGAGTAGAAGCAGCATACATATTACCAAACATAAATTGCCAGCAAGCTCTCTGTTTAACTGCTGGTGCACATAAAATCTCTGGTCCCAGCAAGGAGAAATTTGCAGGCTGGTTGCATTCATCACCAGGAAAAGCCCTGGATTTTCTGCTGCTGTTGTATTTGGTGACTTGTTTTAATTAGGGACTGGGAAATTGATCAAGCATGGATTCAGGCTTAGGGTCTTATTTCTTTCACCATTATTTAAAAAATTAATTTCTGCAATTCTCCAGGTGCATGAATAATTTGACACAGAGTTCAGTGAATCCAAAATATCTGGTTGGGTTGGTTCATGTAAACAACAACAAAAAATTTGATAAAGTCAAGAAAAATTATTGTTTTAGCCAAAAAGCTGATCTAAATGTAATAAGAATGTAATCAGAATCCTAGGCCAGGAGGGATTTATTTTGGAGGGTCCCAACAGACCACATCTGGCCCACTCACCACAAAAAAACACACACAGAAAGTAATGGTGAGGGAGGAAAGAAATTATTTTTGGTATAGCTATATCAGGAAGATAGAGAGACCCAGGGGTCCTCAGGCCTGTCTTTGGGGAACAAGAACTTTGTGATTAAGTAGGGGAAGTAACAAAAGAAGGGGACAAGAAATATGTATAATCAAGCAGTCTTGGTCAGACTATAGTCAGGTTATTATCTCAGGATGGCCATATGGAGACTTTCCGATGATAAGAAAGTTGCAGCAGAAGACAATGACTCAGAGAAAAAGACAAGTCAGAACAGCAAGATGGGGTTAGGGCAGGTTTAGGGCAATAACTGGAGATTTCTAGGTGCTATTTCCATGGCCTGGAACATGATGCTATAAAAGCTGGCAGCTGACAATCTACTGATGATGACATCCCTACAAATCTTGAAAACATCCTCATTACTTTCATCTTGGTGTCTTTAGCCTTGAAAGGCAAGGGAGTGGAATTACCAGCTTCGGATGAACATTCCTTTAATGATCAACACGTCCACATACAGAGCTGGGCAGGAATGGGATCCAAGGTTAAAGGTAATGAAGGAGGAAGATACAAAATGGAGACAGATGCCAAGTTTTTATCTTGCTCTTAGTTATCCATTGGATATCCGCAGGACCAAGGGAAGAGTCAGTGCACTTGGCAAAACAACTTCTAAGTCCCTATTAAAAGAAGAGCCCAAAGTCCACCCCTTAGTAGAAGCAAAGAGCTGTGAGGAATTTATTCTGAAGGAAACTTACCTACTGCAAAACTTAAGATAAGACCAATGTTTTTTTAAAATGTCACAATCTCAACAACTTAAAGAGCCTGTGGCACAGTTTCTGTGTGCATCTTTCTAGTAGTGACTGAATTTAGTGTCCAATAAACACTTGTCATGTTTCTGCTCTCTACCTCAAGGCGCATGCACACACACACACAAAAGAGAGAAAAGGGCACAAATTTTAGATGCACAGATTGAACTCTTTCCTTAACAGACACATTCACTATTATTTTGGAAGCAAATCCTACATTCTTAAGATGGCATCCAGTATAACATAGACTTGCATTTCAGAAAACACTGGGAACACGTGTGGCCTAGAATTGAAACAAGAAGGAGAAAAGCAAAGAGGCTTTAAAAGGAACGGGTCTTACTGGATGATGAAAGGAATATTCTGCAATGAATGGACAATGAGAAATAAAACCTGCACTACCTATAAAGCACAGCTGAACACTGCCGGCTTCTTTATGAAGTTCCTCTGAGTGTTGAAATAAATGAGTGCAGATGGCAATGCCTTGGTTGCTCCTGGCATACTGACAACAGTGGAGGGATCTAGGGGACCTGGTCTTGGTGCCCAACAACCAGCTACATATGACATTGACCAAGGTCCTGTTTCTCTCTGTGATTTACTCCCTCATCTATAGAACAAGGAAATTCATTCAGATCAGAGTTGCCCAAAATGAGTGGGTCAGAACTTCATCCACAGGGTGGTGAGAGTATGCAGTAAAAAAAAAAATAGTGAATTAAATTAAAGATTCTAGAATCAAATAGCCTAAAAAACCACTGGGTTAAAGTCAAACAGGTGTTTTTGCTGCAGGAACTTTCAGGGCTTCTGACACTCGGTGTCATATCACACTGGCATTTTCTGCCTGGTGCATTTATTTACTTTGTTATGTATCATCTGCCTGCCTTCTCCAATTTGAATGTCATCTCCATGAAAACTGGGACCTTTCTGCCTTTGTTAGAGTTCAGAAAATGATAGCACACAGCATGGCACTTTGGGGTGCTGAGTCCTCTAAAGGAGACTGGACCACCCCTAAAGCAAGGCCTCTAACCTTCCATCTCCTTTTTCTCCCAAATTGAGTCACAGAAACCAGAATTCTTTTTTCCCCAGGTGGGTAATAGACACTAAAACTCTTGTCTGTACCTTTAAAGACCCTCATTCTGGAGAGAAACTGCTTCATGCTCCAGAGGAAGGAAGGCCAAGAAGAATCTAAATAGACAGGACTTCCTGGGTCCCCCTCAGTCTATTAGCATTGGATCATACTGTTTTGTCCAAACATTTCTACCCAGCTGTCCATTCTCCATCAAACTAAGCACAAAAAGGTAGTTTTCCCTCAGTCTTTGGTCATTGTTTCTGAAGGCTATGTGCATGTAAAACTTTGATTTAAAGTTTTGTTATGCTTCTCTCTCATTAATCTGTCTTTTGTGACAGGGAGCGTTGGCTGTGATCCTTAGGATCAATGAGGAAAGGCGTCACCCCTTTCCACACCTATACCTTGAAAAGGCAGTCGAATGTTGACCAGGCTGGCCTTTACATTTGCCCAGGTCTCCATGCTTAAAAGGGTCCCATACTGGACTTAATGCTCTGCTATTGCCATCTTGAATTTTCTAATAAATTTTGAACAAGGGTCTCCAGTTTTCATGTCATTAGCTCCACAGATTGTGTAGCTTGTTCTGGTGTTATCCAAGAGCACAGAATCTAGAGACTGATTACCTAACTTTAAAGCTCAATTCAGTCACTTACAACCTGTTGGCTTTGGTAGGCCAGTTTCCACCTGTGTATATTGGGGATGTAACAGTGGTCCACTTCACCTTTTGAATATAATTCTGAGGCTTATTTTTAAAAAGGACATTTTTTCCTTTTCATTTTCTCCCTCTCCCCCACCTAAACTGGGGGTAGGGAACAAGATTACCCTGAGTTATCTGTGCTCCACTGGAAGAAGATGTGTCACAGAAAGGATTCAGGAAGTGTCAAATTAACAAAAGAATCCTATCACAGCATCAAAGCACCCTGGACCCCTGTCAGGGCATCCCTGGAATGTAGCCCTTGAAGAAATCCTTTAAAATCCCCCTGTTCCTCCTGACAGAATCACAGCCTCTGGGACTGGAGGAGTCCCCTGTGTTTCTCCTTTGCTACCAAAAGCAATAAAACAACATTTTCCCTTTTCTAAAAACTGTGCCCTCATTATTAAATTGACATTAATTGGCATTGGGGACAAGGACAGAGCTTTTAGTTATAGGAATGGTAATAATAGTACATGATCCTAGGATTCTTGCAAAGTTTAAGTGAATTATATAAACAGAACACTTTGAATAGGGTCTGGTACATTGAAAATACCTAGATATCATGGACCATCACCCAACTCTGGAATAATATCTTGTATGGAATAGCACTCCACAAATATGTATCATATTAATGAGTACATGTCACAAAGCTTAAGAAAACATTTCCAAAAGGAAAATACAATATATACTTGATAAACACTATGTCATTTGCAGAAATTGTGCCGTTGCCAAATCCAAAACGCATGTAGACAATGAAGATATCTTTTTCACACCTTTCTACTAACCGTCCTGCATTTCGTCTTGGAAACAGCTAATACAACCAGTTTTGTTTCTTTCCTTTCCTTTTCTCTTCTCTTCTTATCCTACCTTTCTTTCTCTTTCTCTTTTTTAATTTAAACAATAGAAATGTTTTTGCTCACAATTGTGAAGCTAGATATTCATGGTCAAGGTGTTGGCAGGGTTGTTTTCTTCTGCAGCCTCCTTCTTGGCTATGGGCACTCTCTCTTACTGTGTCCTCATGGGATCTTCCATCGGTGTGTGAGTCTGTGTCCTAACCTCCTCTTCTTAAAGAAACCATTGAGATTGGTTTAAGACCCCTCTCATGATCTCACTTAATATTTTAGGCACCTTTTTTCACTGCTGGAACCAAAAGATCTGACAAGAACAATTCTAAGGAGGAAAAGTTTATTTGGGGCCTCACAGTTTCAGAAGTCTCAGTTCAAAGACAGTTGACTACATTCATTAGGGTTCAGGTGAGGCTGAACATCATGGCAGAAGAGTGTGGCAGGGGGAAGCAACTCACATGGTGATCAGAAAGCAGAGACAGAAAGCTCTGTTCAACAAGGACAAAATATGAACCCCAAAGTCACGCCCCCCCATGACCCACCTTTCCAGCCACACACTACCGGCCTTCAGTTACCACTTAGTTAATCCCTATCAGAGAATTAATTCACTGATTGGGTTAAGGTTCTCATAACCCAATCATTTCAGTTCTTAGCCTTCTTATATATTGTCTCACACATGCATTTTTGAAGGATATCTTACATCCACACCATAACTCTTAACTAAATTACCTCTTTAAAGACCTTTTTCTAATTACAGTCATGTTCTGGGATTCTGGGGATAGGAATTCAATATTTGTTTTTTGGGAAAGACAATTTAAGCCACAGTAGTCACTACACTCTCCTAAAGCTCTCCTGGTCTGGACCAGAAAACCAGAGTGAACAAAGATTAAACCTGAAGTCTGAGGAGACCTTAGCTTTGCTCTTCTACCCAAAATTGAGCTACAATTAGATGTGCTTACATGTCTTCTCCTTGGAGAAATCAGAAAGGACCCCAAAAATGGATCTCCTTCATCCCCAAACCTGAGGCCTGACAGTGTGCAGATAGACACAAGCAAAGACTCAGGCGATATCTACCCTTCAGAATCAAGACACAACTATTCTGCACACTATCTCTTAGAGACTGATTTTCAACCATCATGAAGCATGGGTTCTTTGTCAGGGATATGAAAATACAGGGATTTGGGGAGCATATCTCAACTGTACCATTTCCCTTTTGACAGTATTCCATCCAACAGGCTCTGCCCTGGAAGAGAGTCAAGAAAAAACCTGCTGCAAGAATCTAAGCTCATCAGAGGCCAGGCTGAGTGAGGCTCTGCTGAACCCTGTGGCCCTCCCTGTTGTCCTCCCTGTTGTCCTCACCGTATGGCTAAGCAAGCCACTGCAATGCACACTGTAGATGCAAAGGAACTGAGGCCAGCTCTATGAGCACCTGCAGGCTCACTGTGTGCCTGGCTCTGGCCTGAACAGGGGAGAAATAAGAAGAAAACAGAGCTGAAGAACAGTCAGAAAAGACAAATTACAGTGTTCCAGGACACTGGAACTTTCACAGGGCTTGGTCATAGGCGTTTCTTGCCCAGATTGACTTGGCCAGCCTTTGGGAAATAGTGATGACCTCTTTGTTCCCAAAAATCTTCATTTTTTATCCTTGCCCAACACTTTCCCAATACACTACAGACTAACCGTAGAGCCATTAAAAGCCAGATGTTCAAGGTTTGGTCAAGACACACCTGATGGTATGTTCAGGGAGGTCCAAAATCTGCTGTGTGAATCCAAGGTTAATAGTTAACCCAAAGGGGGCTGGGGTTATGGCGCAGTGGTTGCGTGCTCGCCTAGCACGCGGGAGGCACTGGGTTTGATCCTCAGCACCACATAAAAATAAAATAAAGATATTAAAAAAAAAAGTTAACCCAAGGGCTAAATGGTTAATCCATTTAACCCAGTTGTATTGCTCTGGAAGGATAACTAACCTCTCTGAGACTTCTTCTCTTCATGTACAAATTGTACATACAGTTTCTTAAGTATATTTAGATATTCTATGCAAAACAAGCAAATAAACTTATTCTCCTATTTTTGCACAAATGATAATAAATATTTAGCAAAATGTAAACAGTTGCCCTTCAGTACTCTCCAGGGATGGATTCCTGGAAGCTCAATTTCCTGATATAAAATGGCACATTTTTTGCATAGATAGAGCTTACACACATCCTCCTGTATACTTAAAATCAGTTTTAGATTACAATACCAAGTGCAATACAAATGTTGTGAACTAGTTGCTAGACTATCATGTTTAGTGAAAAATGACAAGACAAGAAAAGCTCTCCATATATTCAGTGCTGATGCAACCATCATAGGCTAAACTACATGGTATGGGAACCAGATGCAAGGCAAATGGGGCACAAATAACAAGCACTACAGAGACTGAGGATCTGTGAAAAGGTGAGAGGCTACAACAGGTGTCAGTATGTCACATCATTCACATGGACTCAGCATAGTGTTCAGCATGAGGGAAATTCAAGTTTTGCTTTTTTGGAAATCTCTGGAATTTTTTCCCCAAATATTTTCCACCCATGGTTGGTTAGATCACGGATATGAAACCCAAGGATATGGACAGCCAATTGCATATAGTATTTACATTTCTATACTCTATACACACATGTAGAATATATATGTATATACACATACTCCTTGATGCTTTTACTTAATGTATCTTAGAGATAGTTCTAAGGCCCTTAATAATCAATCTATTTTTGTAGGCAGTGTACAACATTATTCAAGTAGACCACAATTCACTTAGAAGTCACCCACTGAAGGATATTAGGATTACTTCCATCTTTAATTATGGATTAGGTGGCCACATAAATGTGTCATGAGTATGAATACAGCTATAGAATAAATTTCTAGAAGTGGAATTGCAGAGTCAAGGATATACTATGTATTTACAATTTTGGCTATATTGCCAAATTGCTTACCACACTATATGATGGAGATGTCTATCATACCTCTACCAATTTAGCATATTTTCAAACAATATTTAAAACACATGCCAATGAACTTTTAACTTGGATCTATCTCATTTTATGAAAAAAGTAGGGTATCTTTTCCTATGTTCAAGAGAGCCATTGGTATTTCTTTTTTTATTTTCTTTGTATGTGTGTCTATTTGTGAGAAAGAGGGAGAGAGAATTCCCTGTTCATATCAGTTTTGTATTGAGTTGAACTACTTAAAGATAAATTGTGACTTTATTATTAAATTATAGAAACTCTTTATATACTGGGAAATAAGCCTTTGTGAAATCAATTGAGAATAGCTTACCAGTTTATTGTCATTTTTTTACTTATCTGTAATAGTTTATTACATGCACAAGTTTTCATTTTCATGAAGTCAAATTAAATGTCCACTCACATAACCATTTTACTATACTGTTTACTTGAGCTTGTCATGTTGGCTGTACTAGTAGCTCTCATGAGATTTCACTGTACTTTTCTGAAGAAGATAACTTATTACCCAATTTACAGAAGAGAAAACTGAAGTTCAGAGTGTAAAAGTAACTAGTCATTCAATTATTAAGGGCAGAGCTATGATCTAAACCCAGATCCTTTTTATTAGAGTCTATACTTTTAGCCTCTTTGCTTTTTGCCTACTCAAATATCTGTACAGTTCACAAGAGTTAAGCTGGCTTTTATTTTTATATTATCATAGCACCTTACACAGGGCTAGGCACAGACTTTTGCTGATTAATGAAGTGTTTTACACCTCTCTGCCCACTCCCTCTTTCCCCTCTTCCTTTTTTAATGTAGCTTTTATGGGCAACTCATGCTAACTTCCTTTCAAGCCTCTTATATTGATTTTTTAGAAAATCCACAAAGTCCCCAGATAAGAGAGAATACACAGGAAGACAAACATCAGACACAAAATAGCTAAAGGACATTTGCTTTTAGAATAGTCTAGAGTGGCTTCATATGGCCAGATAAATGTTTTCACTTTAAAAGGGGAAGCAAAGACTTTAGCTAAATACAGACACCCAGGTTCTCCAATAATCAGGAGTTCACCTCTGGAACGCCAGAGGCCAAGCAGGGAGCTAGCGTCATTTCCCCACAACAAGCTGGTGTGATGGGGCGATCAGGAGGCCTCCCTTCCCTGCTAGTCCATTTCTAGAATAGCAAGCATGTGGTTTCCCATCTGCCCTACACAGAGCCACCCCGCCCCCACACTCGGGTGCTTCCCACTGCTGCTGCCTGTATTTCTCTGACATGCCATCCAAGCCTCCCAGAAGCAGGTTACTGTGCCTGTGGAATTAGCAAGTGGACAAGGGGCACCACCGCCACTGCACTGCTCCCACCACCATTCATTAAAAATGGAAGTACAAGCCAGGCGTGGTGGTGCAAGCCTGTAATCCCAGCACTGAGACAGGAGAATCGCGAGTTCAAAGCCAGCCTCAGCAACGGCGGCGAGGAACTAAGCAACTCAGTGAGACCCTCCCTGTCTCTAAATAAAACACAAAATAGAACTGGGGATGTGGCTCAGTGGTCGAGTGCCCCTGAGTTCAATCTCCAGTACCAAAAAAAAAAAAGGGAAGCACAACAATCAGATGGGTTAAGGTTTGACTTAACTTTAGCCAGCACAGTAAATCTATTTGCTTAGGCCACATTCAAGACAGAAGCAGAGTCTGGCTTTCAGTGCATCAATGTTCAATGTTTCATGTAAAAATAAAAGATGGTTGTCAACGTTCTGTACTTCCTTAAAAAAAATGGACCTGACCGTTACAGAAAGCCATTCTGTCATAAAACCCTGAGTTCTCTGAACTTTCCTCCCCCAGGCCTATACATACTCCAATCCCAACTCCCACTTCTCCATGCCCTTTGTCACCCTTCCCTCCTTCCTGGTGCCACTGAGATGCTGTGGAGCACAAAAAGCCCACCTGATTGGGCTTCGGAAGCACCTGGGAAGCATTTTATGCGAATCCTCTAAACTCAGTGTAAAGCCACTCACTGAAGCAGAATGTTAAGGAAGGGGAGGGTGCTGGTGGTTGGGGAGTGAGGATGGGGGATACTCCGTGACTTTTATTTTTCTTATTTTGGTTTGGTCTGTTTTTTTTTTTTTTTAATGATTTTAACACAAACCAATGAAGAAAAACCAAAATCTAGGAACCACCACTATAGAAAAATCTTTTACGCTACAATGAGCAAGTGCATTAGGTGATTTTTAAAGTTCTCTACACTGAAATTCTGATACTTGCTGGTTGGTGCAAGATAGAGTCCATAAAGTACAGAGATTGAAGTATGTTCAATCTGGGTTTGGATCTTTTTTCCATCACCAAACCTCTTAACCTCTAGAATTTTCTATTTCTCTACCTACAAAATGGGTGCAGCAACTGTCCTGACCTCATAAGGTCATTATGAGCTTTACCCAATACAGTGCATACAGTGGACCTAGAATATAATAGATGCTCCATAAATGCTAGTTCTTGTCAAGTGACTTCAAATTGATCACTACTTAAATTGCTAATTTGAAAGGATTTTAAAACATATAAGCAAGTGTAATATCTGTATTGGTTGTTTTTGTCTTTCACTAGTGATTTTTTTTCACTCACAGCACTTCTAACATCAAATATGTGAGGCTTTTATCTTAGGCCAGTCAATTCTCTCCCTCTGTGGATAGCAACTGGGTGTCGTTCAACCCAGTTCAATTTGGACACTACAGACACCACAGGTTGAGGGCTCTGTCCCATAAGACAGCCCCATCTTAGATTCCAGTTGCAAGCCCCAGGTTGCCACCTGGATTTTTAACCAACTGGATATAAATGGAGGAAGGTAGCTCACTGCCCCTTCTCAGATTGCATAATCTGAAGCATGGCTCACAAAACCCAGGGAAACATTTACTTACCTGGTTTATTATAAAGGATATCAAAAAGGATAGAAATGAACAGCTAAATGAAGAGATGCACAGGGTAAATTCTAGCAGGGTCCCAAGCACAGGGGCTTCTGTTCCCATGGAGTTGGGGTGTGTCACCCTCCCAGCACATGAATATGTTCTCCAACCCAAAGGCTACTGAATGTGGTCATTTAGGATTTTCATGGAGGTTCTATTAAGTATACATGTTCAACTGGATCATTGGGTATTGGTGACTGAACACCATCTCCAGTGCCCTCCCCTCTCTGGAGATTGAAAGGTAGGGCTGAAAATTCCAACCTTCTAACCATATGGTTGCTTCCTCTGGCAACCAGCCCCGATGATGTTGAAGCTATGGAGGAGGGGCCCACCAAGAGTCACCTCATTAGCATAAAGCCAGGTGGTCAGAGAGGGCTTGTGATGAATAATGAAAGATGCTCTTATTACCCTTATCAGTCAGAAAATTACAGAAGTTTTAGAAGCTCTGTGCTAAGAACCCTGGACAAAGACCAAACATTTGCTTCTTACCATACTACAAGTGGTTACTCAGATTTTCCATTGGACACTCACATATGCTGCTCTTATTGATCCATCTCAAGGGAGAGAGGACAGTGTCTGGCCAACAGTGGCCAGCTAGACAGGGCAGCCTGCAGCTAAATACATTCCAGATAGATAACTAAAGATAGGTCCCTAGTCCTCTGGAGCTGTAAGCGCTCCAAACGCAGAACTGTAAGTCAGCACACACTGGAATGAAGAGTTAAGGGTAGACAGAATTTTATATTCTGTTTGTAACCTCCTGGGCATCCTCCTTCTCCCTCTTCAGCCCTTTGTATGTTTACTAATCAGAGCCCACAAAGGAACAGGGGAAGCAATTTGGTATTATGATTATAACTGTTTATGCTTCTTAATATTATCATCATCATCCGGATCATTTCTGTTGTTATTCTTACTTAATGTCTAAATGGCCCACAGGGCTCTCAAGATTTACACAGTGGAGATGCCAGTTAAAGCTGTGCCTGTGCCTGAGGTCAGGCCCCTGGGCTGGCAGAGGCGGCAATGACAGACACCTTCCTTCACTCCCTGCACTGTCAGTTTCTGCGGACAGCTCCTCATTCCTCATGCCAGCCCTTCCTAGAGACAATCTGTAAGTCATTTCCCAGGGACTTTAGGGAATTGCAAATTTATCATCCTGCCACTAGATGGCAGGCAACACGACATGCATTTTCCA
The DNA here is from genome assembly GCA_004024805.1 of Geosciurus inauris. NCBI lineage: Eukaryota > Metazoa > Chordata > Mammalia > Rodentia > Sciuridae > Geosciurus > Geosciurus inauris. The sequence goes on from PVHX01004712.1 coordinate 47,921, forward strand.
AGTAAGATATTAACAGCAGTCATAAACGATCCCCCTCTGTCTCCAAGCATTTATTCCCTATAATAAAATCAGTAAATCTCAAGCTCATTTCTGATTTCAAGCCCAGCTTCCTCCGTCTGAGAGCACCCCAGGTTTGCCTGCTGCAATGTCTGCCCTTCAGGGATTCATAATCACAACGCTGATAATGGCCAACCCATGTGTCTACAGCATTTTATAGTTTACAAAGCACTGTAGGGTAGGTAAAGCTCTTTTGCATGCAGGATCTTAGTTGACAAGTGAATGTACATACATACGAAGCCCAGCCATAATGCAACTTCATTATATTGATGAACAATGCATACACAATGTCCTGCTGATCCATTTGCATCCTCTTTGTATGAAAACAGTTGCTATACAAGGTCTCGGAGCCAATGGCAGTATTTTAAGATACTCAACAAGTGCTAGGCATCACTTTAGCTCAGTCTTTCTGTGAAGCTGCTCCACCATGGAAAGGCAGGCAGCTGAAAGGCCAAAGGTATCAGTGCTGGGCACCACGGGTGCAGCATTTCAGCATTTGGCCCACACCATAGGGGTCCAGACTGTTCTGTGCTCACACACACACACACACACACACACACACACACACACACACACACAAACTCAGCTACATCTTGTCATTTGCATACAGCCAGCATGAGTTAAGTCACCCTTGCACTTGGAGAATAAATAAGTTCATTCAAGAAGAGAATTAATTAGCCCAGCATGGTAGCACACACCTGTGATCCCAGCTGCTTGGGAGGCTGGAGCAAGAGGATCACAAGTTCGAGGCCAGCCTAAGCAACATAAGGAGATCTTGTCTCAAAATAAAATTAATTTTTAACAAAAGGCTGGGAATGTGGCTGGGCACAGTGGTGCATGCCTGCAATCCCAGCTGCTCGGGAGGCTAAGACAGGAGGATCGTGATTTCAAAGCCAGCCTCAGCAACAAGGCTCAAAGCGAGGCACTAAGCAACTCAGTGAGAGCTTGTCTCTAAATAAAATACAAAATAGGGCTGAGGATGTGGCTCAATAGTCAAGTGCCCCTGAGTTCAAGCCCCAGTAACTCACTCCTCCCTGAAAAAAGGCTGGGAATGTAACTCTATGGTGGAGTGCTTGCCTAGTATGTGCAAGGCCTTGGGTTCAATTCCTAGCACTGAAAAAAAAAAAATTTATTTAAAAAAAAAAAAAGAAAAGAACTAATCCTGTGTATAGGTGGTAGGGGTGTTGCAGGAGTGTTATTTTAGGGGATTGAGAATAGGTAAGAGAACTGCAAATCCACATGTCCAAGAGTATTTTTCCTCTATCTCACAGTTTTATAACTCCATCTGAAAATGGCTGATTCCCTTTATTAACCACTGAAGGTTTTTTCTCCAGTCTGAAGTTCAGAGCCTACCTCCACATAGGCAGAAAATGATATACTGCAGAACTCATTGTTTTCTAGTGTGAACTGAAAATGACACACGTTTATATTTCATGCAATCAACATATAAGCCGAAAACATATTGGCTAGGAGAGCGAGTTTGTCCATCAGTGGAATATTCCCATTAGAGTAGCTTATTTAGCTGTGAGAAAGAATCATTGTATTCTAATAATTAAATAGAGCCAGTGAATGTTATGACTTCCACATTAGAAACCCTGCTATTTATAAATTGCATATGTTTTACTATAGGGCTGGAGGAAAATGAATTGTGCACAATTTAGAAACAAAATCCTAAATGCAGGTGTTGCAGGTGGAGGTTTTTGAAAGCCATAGCTGCTTCTCTAGAATGATCTATAATCAAGTTCCTTTCTCTCCAACCAACCCCTAAGATGACCCTGTTCAATCTCCCAAGGTCATCCTCTGTTTTGGACCTCCTAGTCCTGGCTCCAGGTATCTTTGGCAACATGATCTGCTACTTCAGAATGCAAGTAGCATTTGCAGAACGGACAGAACAAAATCTCACCAGTTTCATTTCATCTATGCCCCGAGCAGACTTTATAAAGCAATAAAGACTGAATGTCTAAGGACTTAAAAAAATGTGCTGTGTTATCATCATCAATTTATGAAACTCCCACAAGGAAGCAGACATGATACAAAACATACAAATTGTACGGTTGCTGCCTCCGGAAGTTTCAATGGCAAAGAACAAAAGGTTGAAATTGGATATTACTTTCTCTCTTACCTCCTTGTCCCTCTCCCTCCTTTAATCTTTCTCTTTTCTTTTTTGCCTTGGAGTCATCGGGTTCCCTCTGGTGATGAGAACTGGGAGGAGGCTCTGAATGCAATCTTTTGGAAGCTACTGAGGTGTGACCCAGTACTGAACACAGAGAGGCTGGAACAGCAAGAGGCAAGTGGCAAGGTGTGTGTGTGTGTGTGTGTGTGTGTGTGTGTGTGTGTATGTATGTTTTGGAGAAAAAGGTAAAAGTTAAATAAAAGTTAAAAAAGAGAAAAGGGCAGAGATGTTGACTAGTGATGTTCACTCTGGTATGACACACCTTTGCTCCTACCACCATATCACCAGCCCATCTACCACATGACCATCCCATCCTCTGGGAGCTATTGGCCACAAGGACTCTTTCAGGATCTCCTTGCCTGCTTCCAGGCAGGACTGGGAACCTATTCCCTGTATGAACACCACTCTCTACTTACAGCATGCCAGGTATTATAAAATGAGGCTGACTTGGGCATGTTCTCAGAGGACTAGGAAAAGTGCAGTAGGAACAAGTCACTCTCTTCTGATTATTAGGGACAGCTTTGGAAGTAAGGGGACATCTTATAAGAAGTTGAAGGAGAAAAAAGGAATCCGGCAGAATTCTGGGCAGAAAGGATGTGCACACAGGACAAAAAATGGCACAGCTCATTTCTGGTGATAGTAGATCCTGAGGAAGAACACTGAAGTCGGAGTTGTGGAGTTGGTCGCTTGATGTCCCACAACTAGCCAAGTCCTTCTGATTGTGTAAGTGATGATAACCAGACTGGAGTTTGAGTTGGGAGAGGGTGCATTGTTTTCAAGGAAAATTATTCTAGAAGTACTAAGATACAGCAGGGAGCACCAGAACAGAGATGAAACAAGGCTTCAGAGGCAAGAAGCAGCAGGGACCACACAGTATCAGCAATTCAGGAATCCATCCACACGTCACAGATTTTTGCTCTCTCTCTGCATATTCGCTCTCCTCTCTCTGACGGTGTGTATGCCTGCTGGTTATAAGCCTTCTCCTCTGCTTTTCACATCCATAAGATGAGAGATATGGCTGCCGAGAGGACCTAGCTTTCAATCTTAGATCGAAGTACCTAAAAGAGGACTGATGTCTTCTTCCCAATTTCAGTGCCAAAATGCTCAGGGAAGAATTCAGATTGACCCAGGTTGCATCACTTGTCTACTGCAGAACAATCTGCTATAGCCAGGGGGTACTGAGATATTCAAACCAGCTTGGTTCAGATGCCAGTTCATCGCCAGTATATCTGGGTGCCAAAGGACAGGTGTTTTAATGTGGCTACCTTATGGCTTCCTGAAGACAGAGAGGGGGATATTGCTGAGCAGGCAGTTCCATAGATGCCTACTACATCATGAGCTCCATGCAAAGCAATAGAGAAATACTGCCATCCCTAAGGAGGCAATGACATGGTCTGACCCAATCTGTTCCCAAGAGAAAAGTAACAATTCTTCTTGGAATTCATTATTGCATCTAATAACTTTATTGTCAGAAAGTGTTTCTTTATATCTGACCTGCTGTGGTATAAACTCCCTTTAGAGAACATGAAATATTCACCTCATGACTACAGACTCAAAGACAGCTACTAAGTGTTCCTACAATTTGTCCCCTTTAATCAAACACTGACAACAGAATTGCCGCGTAACAAGCGTTTTGATGGGTTCTAGGGTTTTAATCGTGAATAAGATCGAGCTTATGCTGACAAGGAGTTTGAAGTCTGGAATCTAAGAAGACAGCAAAGAAAAATCAAACTCCTACCAATTAGCATCAGAATATTTGACTATGTTGATCTGCTTGCTTCTGAAGATTCAGCTCTGTGAGGATGCAAAAGCCACATCTCTTACCCAGTCCCCATCCCCAACCTCTAGCAGCTTATGTGCTATAGGGTTGAAGTCAAAGTGGTAGTGCTGGACCTAAGAACCCCTCTCCCACCCAGGAATTGGTCCACTTTTCACTAGGAAGCTCTCTAGCTCAGACTGCTCATCCCTGCAGAGTGGGAAGCCGAGGGCTGCAGTTGGAACCAAGCCCACCAGACTCCATGGATGTCCACTGTGGTTGTTCCTGGGTCTGGACGAAGATGGTATCAAGTCTACACTGCCATGTTTCAACAGTCTGAAAAGCAGGATAGGGTGGGTCCCAGCCACAGGAAGGGAAAGCGCTAAGTACTCCTGGGAATTGGATACAGGCTTAGTACTTCTGTGACAGACCAAATCAGAGGAGTTAGGCAAAAGTTACCATTGCTGAAAACCAGGATAGGCAAAGAAAAGCCTTCAGTGTCTGGGAAGGGCTAGGTTGCATACCAGTGGCACATGCATGAACATTTGGTGCCCTTGCTGTGACTGATGACTCTGCCATTCCTAAGGGTGACACAAGTCCCGGAGGGACAGCCCTCGCACCCTATTCCGTACCCCTACTGTATCCCCAAACTCTCATCAGCTTTGAAATCAAAATCTGTACGCTTTGGAGGGTGGGGAATGGAAGCAGGGGTTGGCATTATTTTTCCCACGCGAATTGGAGTCTGGAAGCTTTGCTCCCAGGAGGCGGAGGCAGAGGCCAACCCGGATGGGATTGGGGACCGCCCCCCTACCCTTGGCCTCGCTCAAAATGAGCAGCGCGCGCCCTCTTGTGGCCCCCACGTCCGCCGCCGGCTCAGGAAGCAGCTGGCCACCACGTACAAATGGACTCCGCGTAGTTAAGCTGTCAGGTCTAATGTATTTATTTGACTCTCTGCTGTTAAAATGATTTCTCTACAGCACCGCGGTTATTTACGACTATTGTCAGTACAAGGCGATGAGAAGGCAGCCGCAGAACAAAACAACAACCGCTGAAGGGAAGGTCCTGTGTGGGAGGGTTGGGGGCTCGGGCTCAGCCTTCCCCGCGGCTGGCTGTGTATTTACTTAGTCTGCCCTGGTGGCTCCGGAGCTCACTCATCCATAATGCAAAACCGACTGCAGCCCTCAGCCCACAGGCAGCCCCTACCAGTGCCCATGTGTGCCAGGGAGCTCTGGTCCAGGTCACCCCCAGCTCCCTGGAGCACTAGCCATTTTCCTTCAGATTTTTTAAGGGCCAGGTCAGTGTCTTCCTGATTCTGATGCAGGTGAGTCCCTAGACAGGTGGACCTAGGACTCCAGATGACCTGCGGTTTTTCTTTTCCTACTTTCTAGGGTCAGGTTTCCCAAAACGTGGCTTCTGGAGACCAACATCCACATCTCCTGGGAATGTGTCAAAATTGTATATTCTCAGCTCCCACCCCAGACCTCAAAATGGAAATACTGATGGTGGGACCCAGTGCTCTGTGCTGGAGGAAGCCCCCTAAGGGATTCTGAGCGTCCCTGCTCTAGAGATTCGAGCACCAGTACGTTTCCAGAGGGAAATGCCCCATGCTCCTGCACCCCAGCGCCTCCTTCTCTTTTTTCTCTTAAAGGCTCCTAGAGGCCAACTGGTCCCAACCTCCCCTGGAACTGATTTGGACAGAGGTCTGCTGTGATCTGTGCGTTCCTGGAACAGGTACTATCTGAGAGAGTCAGGATGGGGTTAATGGCGCAAGTCTTACGGTCCATCTGTGGGCAGGTTCAGGTAACTCCACTTACCGGGCCATGTGACCTTGGGGAAATGACTTAATCTCTATAAAATCAATGTGACAGTAATGGTTTTATGGGTTATTGTAAGGATCAGATGAGTTCGTACAGTGGAGTCCTAAGAAGAGTGGCCAGGTAGTGTTAATAAATTCTGTTTTTATGTTTTGTAAGATTGGTTTTCATGTCCATTTGTCCAAGTCTCAGGAATCCTTTGGAGCCATGGGTCACAGATAGATCACCTGTTGTCAGTAGCCCAGTGTCTATGTATGCCCTCTACTGCTTATAACCTATAGCACTTGGAGCAAACCACTTAGCTTCTCTGTGTCTCATCTAAAAATCAATATCTACCTCAAGTTTTCATATAAATTATCCTACTTACTCCTTGCACAAGCCTTTGTGCTAGGAAGAACAGATCTATTATGATGCCCCTTGTACCAATGAAACAACCAGGACTCAGAGAGACCAAGTCATATGCCAAAGGTCACACAGCAAGTAGATGGAATCAAGACAGGAATCCATTTCCTCTGAGTCCAGCTCTCTAATGAATTTTTATGAGATAATTCATGTGTGAACACTAGACAAATGATGGTTATTATTGTTGTAATTTTGGAAGAGCAATCAGAAGAAAAGAATCCCATTTTCTGAATATGAATTCAGGAAATTAAAATAACAAACCATAAAGTCCTTCTGGAAAAAAAAAAAAGAAATCAATAATACCAGAAAGAAAGAAAACAGCAATAAAAAAAAATCTGCACAACATTCTACTACCAAGATTGAGAGTAAATCGCAAAAATAAATGGAGAAGCGACACCGACATTTTCCCCTTCTTGGGAGATGTGTCTGTGTTCATGAAAGGCACAAAATTGACAGCAGGAACTGATGGTCTATTTATCCCAGGGACAGGCGCGGCCTCGTCTGTTTAGCATTTATATAGTGCTTGTCTTCTCACAGCATCAAGGTGCCAGCTAGAAACACCCTGGTCAGCACAGATCACCCCCAGCAATGCTGAAGGGCAGAGAGGGTCCCCGAGCCCAACACAAGGGTCTCCCAGCCCCTTCCTACCCTACCCCTAAGTGAGGAAGAGACCTGGGGTCTCTAGAATCCCCTGAAGGTTTGTCTCTGCTGCTCGTCAGCAGAGGCCTCACAGAGAAGGAGCCCAGAGGAAGAACCTTGCTCAACACACTGCTATTGAGAAATTTTCCAACAGGTAGCTTCCCCTGGGTGGTGACTGAAAGAAACCTACAGCCTTGCTCCCGTGAACTATTCTTACTTAATCTTTGCTTCCGCCCTGCCTATTCTTTCTGCACAGACCTTGCCCAGACCACTCCCATCCTCCTCAGATATTCCCAGTTCCCCTAACTTCCAGCCCCACTCTTCCTATTTACTTTCATTTCCCTGGGCTCCTAGTTGTCTATATTTTTGATATGCCATGATGGAACAGGGAGAACAGAGATGGAGAAGTGAGGACCTGGACCTGAGGTGCAGATCTGATCCTGTAAACTGCATGACCTTGAGCAAGTCTCCTAACTTTTCCACGTTTTAGTTTCATCATGGTGCAGGGATCTTGAGAAGCTGAAAACTTTTTTTTTAAACCTTTCTCAGGAGCCCCAGGAATCCATTGCCCTGGAGGATGATGAGACTGTTTTTTGGTTTTTGTTTCTTTTTTTGCATCGGAGATTGAACTCAGGGGCACTCAACCAATGACCACATCCCCAGCCCTATTTTTTTGTGTTTTATTTAGAGACAAGGGCTCATTGAGTTGCTTAGTGCCTCGCTGTTGCTGAGGCTGGCTTTGAACTTGTGATTCTCCTGTCTCAGCCTCCCTAAGTGCTGGGATGACAGGCATGTGCCATTGGGCCCAGCTGATGAGACTGTTTTTGAGTTGTTTTGTTTTAGAGGAAATGCAGAGAGAGTTACCAATCATCTATTGGCTAGAGAATAGAATTTGCATCTAAATAAGTGATGATGTCTTGAGATGTGATTTTCTGAATCTTTTGATGTTGCCTTTTAGTCCAGCTGCAATTAGGCCTGAAGTTGCAGCCCATGGAATCCTATTGTCTGGAGAAGGCAACCTGCTGGCCCATGGCAGCAAAGCCCTGAGTCTCAGTCTTTAGGAAGGACGTTTTACAGAAGACCAGGAGTGATGGGGGGAAGAGGGGTCAGAGACGGACAGAGTTGGGCGAGGGAAGCTGGGCTTAGCTCACAAGGGATTTGTGCCTTTGCCCTGGTTTTCTCACTTAGCATTGGGAGCTCCATCCTTGGAGATGACTCACAGGGCTCCCCCTGGTTATAGCCACATCAGTGCAGACTCATAATGGTGATGTCATAGGCTCAAACACACCCTGCAGTTTAGCTTCTGTAGCCCTATGTGAGATTCAGTGACTTAGATCACACCCAAAAGTTTTCACAGCACTGCTCTCAGCATGACTAGTGAAACAGGAAAGGCCACCTAGCCAATTCCAACAGGTCTGCCATGGGGCTTACTGTGACAAGGAGGTGGGAAGATGTGGCAGAGACAGAGGCTCTGCCGGGCAGGCAGGCCAGGGTAGGTAGGGGGTTGAGTCCGCTAGTTAGGGTTGCTGACCTTCATCAATCCAAGAGTGCAACAGTGGCCGCAGCCTTCATCACCAGGGGCCACCAGAGCATCCAGCAAGAGAGACTTGAGGACCTTGCATATGGTTCTTCACTGTGGCATCCTAAAGCCAAGTGAATCCCCCACCTCCCACCCACCATACCCCAGGCACCATCTCAGAAAAGAACAGGAAAGAATAGGAGAGATGGAATATTATCCCCAAACTCTGAGCATTACCTTGGGGAATGCTGAAATTAACAGAATGAACCAAGTTTTAAACCATGGTAGATTAAACATTAATCTCTTTGCCACCACTCAAGGGATATAGGAGCTTGTAAGGAAGATCAGATAAGACATAGACCACATTTGCTGAATATATGAGTCATAGATACGAAGTTAGGATTCATCAGGCAGCTCTGCCTGTCCCCTCCAGGGGCTGAATTTATACTCACCTCTCCACTCCTGCAGTTCTACTGCACCTGGAGCATTTCCATCCTGTCTGCCTGTCGAACTCTCGCTCACACTCATGTCCCAGCTCATGTCCTCCAGGAGGTGTCCCTGAGTCTTTGGGCCTTCTAGTGCCCCTCCTCATTTATTCCTTCCTCAGCCAATATGTCCATTTGTGGATCCTAGATCAAATGCTCCTATAGATCAGCACTAGGGCTATAAATGTGGCTAAAGGATAAGGCATTTGCAGATTAAGAGACAGGTTTGTAGTGTCTCAAAGCACCCAGAGACTTAGGTCACTAGCACTTGGGTACATACAGTTGCTGATCTTTTGCACAGAGTTGATCCTTAATAAACACTGGCTGAATGAATGAAAGACAACTTAATCTTAGATTCTTGTCCCTCCTCTTTCCCTGTTTGTTCTCCAGGCACATGAAAACCAGGCCGCAGCAGCAGATACTTCCACTAGGGCAGGAGACACAAGGCCTGGGAACTCTCTCTCAGGTTCAGATGCGCACCGCTAAGTGAACACCTGCAAATACCTTTCTCTGCTTCCCAGGGTCACACAGCATGTGATGCTGTTGTACAGGAAGATGCCACAGCACAAAATAACAGGTTCCATGTCTGGAACCTCTACCTCTACCTTTCAACCAGGAACTTTTGTTCCCTGCCCCCAGCTCTAGAGAGAACGATCCATATCCTGTAGTCACCCAGTAGGTCTCTTATGGTTCCCCAGCCTGCTGTGTGGATAAAACTCCCTCCACCTCCATGTACACTCTACCTTCCAGTTCACCGACATCTAGTCACCTTTATCCCAATAGACAGTGCCTGGCACTGAGTAAGCCTGTAATAAATAATCAGGTACACTTGACCTGTGCCTAACATGTCAGGTCTAGATTATTCCACCTAGAATCCACCTAGAATTTGGAGTCAACACCTCTAATCCAGGGCTCCAGAAACTGTTGCTGTCCATCAAGGGCAGCATGATTCTGATCTTAGATGGGGAGTCTCCTTCCCTGGCCTCTTCTGTATTTGCCCCATTCTACTGGCTTCTTCAATCATCACAACCCAAGAGCCACTCCATGAGTGGCCATCCATCCATCTCATAGTTTTTTATGCATTGTTTGCTTGTGTCCTTCTCAAACCATCTCACCCTTACCATTATGGAAGTCCCATGAAGCCAGAGAATTTTTTTTTTTTTTTTGGTACTGGAGATTTAACTCAGAGGGTGCTTTACCACTGTGACATGCCAGGGAAATTTTTAGCCTCTCCTTTAATTTTCTTTTTAAATCCCTATCCCCCATCCTGCACTACACATGCCCTGACACCTCATAACTAGCACAGCATTAGGTCCACAGCACGTGCTCAAGAAACACTGCCAGATCGGTGACTTCTTTCTCTTCCTAACACCTGTGGCCAGTTCCTAGTGACTTTTCTAAGTATCTCATTCCTCTATGTGCTGCACTTGGGGCATTTAGGGATTATAAATGGCCGAGGGATAAGTTTAACAGACCATTTAGAAAGACTTCTCCGTATGCTCTGACCTAATCGGATTACCTTCCAAATACCAGCAGGAAAGGCCTAGGGAAGGAAGAGGAAGGAGGACTGTGCTGGGAACTCTGATCTGATGACACCAAAGCAGGCAGGCAAGTGTCCTTTGCTTCTGGCAGTGCTCATTTTTTTGGCCTTTGTAGCACCAACCTGCATGGGAGGAAGTGAGCATTTAGCAGAAAGGCTGTCATTCTGACAAACAACTTGCTGTCAGGGCCAGCTCTGTCTGTGCTCCATGCCAGGCGCACTAGGGCGGTCAGTGGTGTGAGTGAGGGGGCTGGGGCTGTAAGAAACTGACTTGGCCCTGAAACTCCATCATTAAGCTGGAGGGAGAAAACTGCCCCGTGTTCAAATGACCTAAGAATCTTTCTAACATAAAGTATTGACTCCGTTTATATTGTTGGCATTTGGATTTCTTAATAATTCCACAGAGTTAAAGTTAATTTAAAAATCCCACTCTAAAACTAGGGGAGAGAATGTGGACATCTGCGGCCTGGTGACACATTCCTGAAATTCAGTGAGGTTGGTCTTCAGGACCCCTGACTTTCTGATGTATGACTCAATGACTCTTTTACCTTCAAACAACCATTGTCTGGCTCTCTTGCTCTCTTGCACGCATGCTCTCTGTCCCCTCTCTCTCTCTCTCTCTCTCTCTCTCCCTCATTAGTTCACATTCTTTCCTGTCATATCGCATACAGGGGCAAATGCTTGATAATGCATCACCCCTCTGGGGAATCTGTCTTTAACAGAGATCATGTTTCCTATATGAAAGAAAGGAACCAGTGGTAGCCATTGAGACATCAGGCAGGCAGACAGAGGAGGAATCTTTGGAGGTATGAAGTCCTTTTATGAACCTTAAATCTCAGGTCCCTCTAGTCACCTTCTTTCCTGCCTAGTAGTAGGATTGCTAGTGGCTCTTAGGGCTCAGATTTGGAACTCACTGGATATTTTCATTCTTCGTGTCCTAAATCTACAGATGCCCACATGCAAAGCGAGGTGAGTCATACAGAAGGCTCAGAGAGGAGGGTGGTGCAGATATGCAACAACACAGTAATGACAGACATGTTAAGAACAGTCATAGCAGCTTGCATCCACAGATCAGCCAGGTGCTCTCTGTATTACATTTTAAGCATATGTTGCTAACCCAATTCTGTTAAATCCAGTAGAAGGGTATCATTAGTCTCAGTTCACAAATAAGGAAACCAAGGCTCAGAAAGCTTATGTAACTTGCCCAAGGTCACATCCAGCAGTGAGTAGGGGCACTATAATTATTACTGGTCTGTTGCTTAGAAATTCTAAGTTCTTCATTGCAGACAATAGCCAAAGGGATTCTGAGACAGAAACTCTGCTGAGGGCTCCATTCCACCCAGAGGGCTCCATTCTACCCAGAGGGCTCCATTCCACCCACAGGGCTCCATTTCACCCACAGGGCTCCATTCTTCCCACAGGGCTCCATTCCACCCAGAAGGCTCCATTCTACCCAGATGGTGCCATTCTACCCAGAGGTCCTCATTCCACCCAGGGTATGCCATTCCACTCAGGGGGATCCATTCCACCCAAGGGGTTCCATTCCACCCAGAGGGCTCCATTCCTTCCACAGGGCTCCATTCCTCCCACAGGGCTCCATTCTACCCAGAAGACTTCATTCTACCCAAAGGTCCCCGTTCCACCCAGGGGGATCCATTCCACCTAGGGGGCTCCATTCCACCCAGAGGGCTCCATTCCTTCCACAGGGCTCCATTCTACTCAGAAGACTTCATTCTACGCAGAGGGTGCCATTCTACCCAGAGGGCTTCATTCTACCCAAATGGTGCCATTCTACCTTGATGGTGCCATTCTACCCAGAGGTCCCCATTTCACTCAGGGGGTGCCATTCTACAGGGGCAGGGGAGTTCATTCCCCTCAGGGAGCTCCATTCCACCCAGAGAGTTCCATTCTACCCAGAGGGCTCCATTTCACCCAGAGGATTCCATTCCATTCAGAGGGCTCCATTCTTCCCAGAGAGTTCCTTTCCACCTAGAGGGCTCCCTTCTTCCCAGGGTGTGTGTTGCAAGAACTGGAAAGTGGGATGCTGGTACCCACCCTGGCAATCTGCAGCTCCTTTCCCTTCCCACATTCCTCCCCTAGAAGCAGGAGGATTGGAGCACATACACAGCTTCTTCCCGCCAAGGGAACACTGGCACAGATGACTTTTTGTTAAAATGGATGTATATTTTTGGAAATATTCTGGAGTATCAGTGCATCAAACGCTGGGTCAGACAGAGCCTGGGGCTGTGGGTGGAGAGGAGATCCGGCACTCCAAAGAAAGCTGGAGCAGCAGCTTCAAAAAGTGGTTTGATATTTTTCCCCTGATTTTGATCTTAAAAATGTCTGGAGCCCCAGACAGCACGGCAGCTTTGGCCATCAGGGCCTCTAACCACCAGGACCTCACTGCGATGCTGCAAAGGCTTCTACTTAACAGAACTCTTTTGTGTGATGGAAGCGAGTGAAAGCCCGAGAGACGGGAAGTGCTGGGGTTGACAGAGACAGCCAGCTACTGTGACAAGGCTTCTGAAAGGTCAGCAGTAAAATATAGTGGATACAGGGAGAAAGGCTGAAGCACCCCGTGTGATCTTAAAGCTTGCTCCTTTGGCTGGCCCTGACACCTAAGGGGTTCTAGCTTGATGCCAGAGCCAGTGTTTTTCCTCTTGGACCAAGAAAGCAGACAACACAGTCACTCTGCTCCTGATCTCTCAATCCTCCATCTTTGACCAGTGACAAGATGGCACTGATGAGTTCCCAAAGCTGTCAGATTCCTCTTGGGTGACATGTTTTGTTTCTATTTCTTGCTTCCTCTTTTCTGAGCAGTTTTTTGAGTGGAGACAACAGAAATAGTTGTTATGATCATTCATCCACCATTTGATCAGATGATTTCTATCTGAGTGACACCCAAAGAACATGATGCTAAGTGTGTGGGCTTGCTGGTTATCCACTTGCCAAGGGAAACACAGCCCTGGGTCTCAGCAAGCTATGGCAATCACCCACACCACACAGTCTCCCAGGTGCTGGCTTGGGTGGGCTACCATCCTGAAATCTTTCTCACCCTGCCTGTCCCTCTGTCCCCACCTCCACACATACACAGAGCCAAACACACATCCACATGCCTGAAATTCAGATCTAAACTCTTATTCAAATAGTTTTGTAGTAAAGCAGGAAAATAAAATTGTATTTTAAAAAGACTGAAAAGGAAGCTATCACTAAAATATTAAAAATGGATATATCTGGATGGAAAAATAGAAAATGATTTTTTTCTCTTCTATTTTATGTGTGTTCTCAATTTTTTATCATGAGATGATATTACTTTTAAATGGAGATTCTCAGTTTTTTTAATATGGAAAATCTAATAGAAGTATCACATTGACTTATCAAAAGTCTCCAATTTGAGAACTATCTGAGAAAAAGGCTCCAAAAAATTGATAAGGACCATGTGCCCATGGTTGAGTGGAAGTGTACAGAGATCTGTAGATGAACCATAATAACAAGTTTGTTTTTCAAAACAAATTTCCTGGAGATAGTTTCTGGACTTTAGTTTCTTTATCTGTGAAATAATAGTGTTGCATTAACTGATTGTGAAGATAGTTAGCAATGTATCTAACTATAGTTCCATCAACCTTCCATGTCCTGATCATGTTTTCCTTTATCTCCCCTGTTCTGTCTCCTCTGCTTGGATCCCCACCCCACAACCCCCACCCCCACACACTGGCTAAGACCACTAGGTAAAAAAATCACAGCCCTATCAGGACAGTGGAAGAGAACTTAGGGCCCACTGGAAAGGGTGCCACAGATCTAAAGGTGGTACCCTGAGCTCACCTGGGCTATTCGTCTGCCCTTCTCTAGCAATCTGTCCATTTCATGCCAACACCTATATTTCTCCTCCTCCCACCAGTCAAGTATCCATGCAGGGGAATATTTCACAAAATTGTTATAACCTCCTTTCGGACCTCACAATCTAGGAAGATAAGAGAGGGTAGTGATAAAATCATGGTCTTTAGAATTAATCAGACCTGGCTTTGAATCCCAACTTTGCCCGTTCTGAGTTGTGTGATATTCAGGATATTATGCAACCTCTCTGATCCTCCATTTTCTTTAACTGAAAATATAGAGACAGAACCTCACTTCTTTGTTGTGGGTATATTTGAAAAAATAAAGTGTTTGGCATGTGCCAAGTGTTAGACATCTTCCCTCTTCCTGATAATGGAATTCCCTCTTGGTTCCTCAAAATGCCATTTCATTTTTCCCTAACCTCAGGAAATATTGATAAACAATGCACAGTCTTCCAGGAAAAAGACCTTTATTCTTCCCAAGTTCAAGTTCCATAGATCAATATAAACAATCAGAATTGACATTCAACTGGTGCAACCCCAGAGATCCTGATTCTGCTACTTAGTTTCTTCTCTTTCTAAACTGTCTACACATACACACACACACACACACACACACACACACACACGCGCGCGCACACACACACACACACACACACACACACTCCAATGATATCCACTCTTCTCTAGCACAAGGTGGACTAAATATCTAACAATACTCCCTGACCTTTGACCACCAGCTAAATGTCTTCAGATGTTGCCACTTTGATTATAATCCCTGCCTTCTCTTCCTATTATCTCAGATGCCAACCCCAGGAGACACATTAAATACATAATGCATTTTGACTTGCATCTGGGCTGTGCTGTCTGGTGTGGGGAGGTTACAGCAGAAGCATATGCCTGCTTCTTAAAATTCAATTATTCAAATTCAATTTCTTCTCTTGCTCCCAGTCCTCACCAGCGTGTAGTCTGGGACTTTTCATCAGATCACTCAAACTGCCAGCACTGGAGCCAGAAGTTTTTTTACTTCTGTTCAGTTTGATTCTGTAGACATCTGCCGAGGCTGCTGGTGGTTATTGTGGTTGTTGTCATTATGCACTGCTCAGGGCTCTGGAAAGCCCAAGATGCAGAAGACACAGTGCTAACTCTAAGGAAGTCTATGTTTGGGTAGATAAAGAGACTTATATGTATTTAACCCCAATAGTGTGTGACAAAGGCAATTTTAGCATAACAGATAAAGCAATATAAGAGTGTAAAGGAGAAAGCAATTAATTATTTCTGCTATGGGAGTAAGGAAGCAGTTAGATAAGATCTCCTATCTATAATGTGGGTGGCAAAGCACTCTATGCTCACAGGAACTAGAGATGAGAGTCAACCAAACAGAATTAGGGTGCTGGAGCATTGTGAAGCTCAGGAGGAGGTGCCTAGGTTTGGTAAGAATAAAAGAACCACTGCCCAAGAACAGCTACTGCCCTTTCTCAGCCGCACTCCTCAGCTCGCGCTGGCCCCTTTGCCTCTGCGCATGTCATCCTCATCCCACTTTATCATCTGAAACTGCCTCAGTCCTTTAAAGCTGCCATTACATCTCCTTGGTGCCATCCTCACCCCTGACAGAATTGATTATGCCTCCCTCATCATTTGGGGTTTTATTTTTGCTACTTGCTCCAATAACATCTTTTGGCTCAACACGAATACTTTCTGTCACTGACTGCTTTGTATTTTAGTGTGTGTAACCTTAATGTGAAAAGCCCATCTGACTCATATTTGTATCCCTTTGCAGCAACTCACAAGTGCTTGGCATGTACTAGACAGTAGATAAATGTTCTGTGCATTGAAAATCAGTGACAAATACAAACCTGGAAGAAAATATATAATGAGAAACTCAGCATGTTTTGGGCCAAATTACAATGGGAAAATATTTACTACCTTTCTGAGCTGTAGAAGCCTTTTTCCAATCACCTGTTCAAAAATCCTCTTGGGTGTGTCAGAAGCAGCTCATATGAGTTCCTTAGGGCCTGCCAAATGTCCTGATGGGTCTTTTCCAGGCTTTTCTATGCTACAAAATGCACCCCAGTCCATGCAAATGTGCTACAGAAATCTAGGGGTAATTTGTGAAGCCACCCTCCCTCACCCATCACCTTACATTCTGTCCTTTGGACTTTCAAAGTGTCTCCCTGTCTCCATTGACCTGTTCCACATGCCCATCAGCTCCTACCTGAATACCATGATAGCCCAGGTCTCTTGCAATCCATACTGACCCTCTCCAATGCATTCCAAAGTATAGGATGCTTCTCATCACCCACTTCTTGCAAACTTTCAGTGACACCCCCCCCCCCGCCCCCAGTGCTCTCCGGTAGAAGCTGAACCTTTGACACTGACTTCAAGGCCTTGCATGTCTTGTTTAGCCATTGGCAAACTTCCTCTGTGAAAGGGATAATATTCAGTATTTTAGGCTTTGGGCTGTCTTTTGTAGTCTTGTTGCAACAACTCAAAATCAGCTATAGATAATACAAAACTAAATATGCATGCCTGTATTCCAATACAACTTTATTTATCAAAAGTCAGCAAGTGGGATCTGGCTTAGGGGACACAGTTTGCTGACCCCTGGTGTAGTCCACCATGGCCACTTCTGCTTCATCTCTTGCCATGCTGCCTCTGTTCTCTGTCCTCCAGCCACAACGTCCTTTAGGTTCCAGGACGTTGCCACACCCGCTACTGCCCCAGGACTTTGTTCAGGCTCATCCTCCTCGGTCTTCAATGCTTTTAGTCTCTTTTTCCTTTCCTTGTGCATTCTTATGCTTTCTACAAATCTCCCCTACATATATGACTTCATTTGGGGAAGCTTTCTTGATGCTGTGGCTGATTCAAGTCCTCAGCTCAGTGTTCTACCAATATTCTGTCCCTTTCCTTCACAAGACTCATAGCAGTTTTCAGTTACTTATGTGTTTAGTGGGATTGCTTAATGTGTGACCTCTCCCTCTTGACTGTAAGTTCCAGGAAGGCAAGTCCTACTTCACTCACTATTCAGACCCAGTGCCTTCCTGATATGGTACCTGCACACAGAGGACATCTTTAGTGGATGAATAAAGGGATGAAAGAATTCCAAAGACAGAATGCATAGATACTAATAGGAATGGGAAGGATAGATGGGAGACTAACTATCCTTGCTATATTAAGTGGAAAATTATAAGTTGTTGCAAACTTTTCCTAGGACAATGTGTCATTTATCTCCAAACTCTAAAAAATGTACATATCATTTTGTTGTTTATTTTCGTGGTGCTGGGGGATTAAACCCAGAGCCTTGGGCATGTTAGGCAAGTACTCCACCATTGAGTTGTATCCCCAGGCCTGTACATATGATTTGTCCTAGCAGTCCTACTTTTTGGAATTTCCTTTGTTTCCACATATGTATATAAAATTTGTGTTCAGAGATTTTCATTGTATCATAATAACCAACGAATTGTATGGACATTATAAGCCATGTCAGTGTCCCAAATGTTAAAGGAGAAAGTCAAATACATTCATCCATTGAAGCATTTACTATGCAGATATTAGTAATACTTGTTTTTGTTTTGTTTTGTTTTTGTGGTGCTTAGAATCAAATCCAGGGCTTCCTGCATGCCAGGCAAATGCTTTACCACTGAACTACATCCCAGCTCAGTAGCAATAATCTTCTAAAATCATCTTTATGGAGCAGAGAGGATCTGTGGGGCAGTGGAACTATTCTGCAAGATACTATAATAGTGAATGCGTGTTACTATAAATTTGTTTGAACCTATAGAATGTACAACACTAAGAGTGAATCATAATGAATGATAATGATGTATCAATGCAGGTTTATCAATTGCAACAAATGTAGCATTCTGGTGGATGTTGACAGTGGGGGAGGCTTATACACGTGTGGGCAGGGCTCCTACAGGAAATCTCCACATCAAACTGCTCCTAAGAATCTATTAAATATATATAAATAATGTATTTGATGACTTAAAAAATGATCACAACATATTATTCAGTCAAGGTTGGCTATATAATTTGAAGGGTACAATGGAAAATGAACATGTGGAATCCCTAAGGAAGATGAAAATATCTTTGCTTTCTTCAAAGGGCTTTCATTTGACTTGGCATGGCGTTTTATTTGCTATTTAATGTTGTTCAAAGTAAACAAAAGTTGAAAATTTAAATTATTAGCACGATTTGTACTATTCCTCTCTCTATTGTGCAATACAAGCTTTAAATGCAAATAAAACCATTTAATTCATTTGCAGAACCAGCAAAATTATGCAATTTCTATTTGGAAGTTCTTACACATATGTGTATTTCTTTCTGGCTAGAACTATGGAAATGATGTATAAAATGAACTCAACTGTTTTTATTTAACTTCTTGATACATACACAATCTAGCAGCACATTCTATTTTTGGCTTACTTATGCATAAGGAAGAACTGAAGGGAGAAGGAACAGCAGGTTGCCCTTCTTTTCCTGTCCTTCCATTCCATCATTTCCTGTGGCTGGCTAACACAGGGCAGCAACATGCATAAGAAAAGGTAGAATAAGTTCTCTTCATCTTTTATACTTTTGAAAACACCACTGTCTTCTTTCTGCATTAGAAGCAAGTTCTGGTTCAAAGGGAACATGTGTCCTCTTGGGGCTTTCAGCATTCAGATGTAGATATAACCTGCTTTCATTGTACTCACTCTCAGTCTCAGGAAAACCCCATCATTGTGGACCCAACAGAATTCCATGCTCCTGGAGCACTGTAAATATTATATGCAAACAGGACAGCGAGAACAAGTCACTTACACTGCATGTACCACCTGTGCTTACACATGTCCCATTGGACTTCGTTTAGGAAATGCAAGCTCAAAAATAAAAAATAATTTCATGGTGGCAACATCAGAGTATTGAACCCAGCACACAGTGCATACTCATGAAGCCAGCCCTGAATTAAGTGAAAAATAACTACCATTGATCTCAGCTTTACTTTGAAAACACACACACACACACACACACACGCACACACACACACACACAGAGGCCCACAGGAATCTAAAAAAAATTGAAAAGGTATATGCTGAAATATCAATATTGGCAATTTCCAAGTTTTATGAATGGCTTCCATTTTTGCTTTATGTTCTTCTTTGTTTTCTACGGAAAATCTGTCTATTCATAATAATAAGAAATAGTATGTTTGCTGGTCACAGTGGCACATGCCTGTAATCCCAGTGGCTCAGGAGGCTGAGGCAGGAGGATCATGAGTTCAAAGCCAACCTCAGCAATTTTGCAAGGCACTGAGCAACTCAGTGAGACCCTGTCTCTAAATAAAATACAAAAAAAAAAAAGGGCTGGGGATATGGCTCAGTAATTAAGTGCCCCTGAGTTAAACCCCCGGTACAAAAAATATATATATATTTATAGGACTCTTGCTTAGGAAGTCATCCTTTTCTGCAGTCAGAGTAGGAGGAATGTCGGATGGGGTGGGGGAGCAGGCCCTCCTCAGCATGCATCCTCAAGGAGGGAACTAATCCCATTTGACGGTTGGAAGTGCTCCTTTTCCCTCTCCCCACCGGGATGAGGAGACAGAGTGCCAGATGGCACAGTGGCTTTGTAGTCCGTTTAAGATAGCTTCATCTATTGTTGGGACAGTTGAAACACTTAAAATTGTGTCACCTTCTAGTCTTTGCCAATAATGTCATCATTTGATATGGAAACGATGCATACTATTAAAATGGTAATTTGATTTTTAAATAGGCTTCAGCAGCCAGTTTGCTTGACTGAAGTATTTATCATGCTTTTCCAAACCCTTTCTTCTTGAGCCACAGTGAGAGAGCTGCATGGATTAAGTTCAAGTGTGTGTTACATCTTCCCCATCCTTCTCAATTTTTTCCTTCTGTTTTGATGGATGGAATAGGTTTGGCATATATTGCTGGCCTAGAGGAAGTCAGGAAGTGAACCCTGGGTGTTCAGATTTCTCTACCTGTCACGCCTCCGTATTCATCATTTGTGTCTGAGGCACTTCACACAGACTGCAATATAGCAGGTGCTCAGTAAACACCTGCTACATGAATGAACAGTGGTTATGAGCTGCACAAATGAATGAAGTGCATAATTCACTCAGGTCCCATTGTAGAATTTCTCTCTCACTAACCCAGAGCTAGAACTGACCTTAATTAAGGACATGATAGAAAATGACATATGTGGTGGTATTGAATAATTGGAACAAACACTCAGCTCAAAAATTTTCTATGAAGGTGCTTAGAATTATATCAAAAGAGATTCATTCCTCTGGGTTAAATCATTTTTGAAGTCTCCTTAGTCTCCTTTGAAATTTCGGAAATCCACAGGAGAAAAGAACATCTTAATCCTTCCTTGTCCAGCACTTTTTAGCTTATCAGTAAACTAGTATTTGTGTAGGAAATGAAAGCCAGGGGTCAGTGGTTGTGCCTGGGTGAGGAGGTCAGGCAACCTCCCAGATGGAGCCACCCAGAGCACACATACATGTACAATCACCAGGATCAGAGGGAGGAGGTATGTGTGCTCTGGGGCCAGCAAAGAGAAAGGGGGAGTTAATAAGGAGCCAAGCAAGGGAAGAGAAATGTGGAATAAAAGGGAGATTAAATAAATTTAAATGAATTTTTCCTATTTCAAATTTTCCCTTGTGCTGTTCTACTTCCAGCTAGTTGCCTCTGGTGAGCTCCCACTACTGGTCATTCAAGCAGACCACAGTTGCTTTAGTCAGCTCTTTTACTTCTATAACTAAAAGATCTGACCAGAACAATTTTAGGGGAGGAAAAATTTATTTGGGGACTCATGGTTTCAGAGTTGAAATGGCCAGCTCCATTCCTTGAGGCTTGAGGGGAGGCTGAACATTATGGTGGAAGAATGTGGGAGAGGGAAGCAGCTCACAGAATGATCAGGAAGGAGGGAGAGATTCCACTCACCAGATACAAAATATGTCCCCCAAAGGCATGCCCCCAATGCCCACCTCCTCCAGCCACACCCTACCTGCTTTCAGTCACCACTCAATTAGTCCCATCAGGGGATTAATTCACTGATTGGGTTAAGGCTCTCATAACCCAATCTTTTCTCCTGCAAACCTTCTTGCCTTGTCTCACACATGAGCTTTGGAGGGACACCTCACATCCAAACTATAACACTGGCTTCTTAAATATCTCAGTTATTCCATGTTTAGTGTCTGGGACGGAGGGACAAGAGGTTGATAATGGGGTGGTTAAAGAGATTAAACACTTGCAGAGATTGAACCGAAAGCATCAAGATGGAGCCTCGGTAAATGGGCTAGGCATTCAAAGAGGTTACTCTGTTCCAGATGTGACTCAACCAGTGATCTCCAGAATGAAATGAGGCAGAAGGGCACAGAATGGAACCAAACTAAATGAAATGGATGGGAGACAAAGGGTGTTGTTGAATTTTGCAAGGAGAAGGTATAATTTCAGCCCTGTCACTGTGATCTTTTCCACAAGTTGAAACAGTCAAGCATTCCTGAGAATAAATCTGAGAGAAGAATCAAACATTTAAAGGTGGGGGAAAAGATCAATGAACTGTCTATAAGATTTAGGTTCAGGAAATTTCAGATTATTAATGGATATTGGCTATGTGGAGATTAAATAATGTTCATCTCCTTTAATTTGTGTTTGTTTAATGCAGAAATTGGCTGGGCAGCCTTACCAAGGTTTCATGATAAAAAGAAGTTTGAATTCCAAGAAACAGGTCACCCATTTCTTCTTTGCTTATGTCCTGCCAAGCCTTGTTCAGATTCCAAAGTTGTAAGAGATAGAAAAAAAAGAGGAGGATTTAAAAAATGATGTCATTTTCTTCCTTGTTTAATCATGAAAAAGCTGTTTTACTATTCTTTTTTTCCACATTGTGAGTCTTTAGGGAGGAGTAAGGAATTTTCAACTTGCTTACCCAAGTCATTATCAGAGTAGATTAGAGCTAGGCACCTTGCATGCAAATGGACCGGCTTGACTAAAAAAATAAATTGGAATTTAGATAGCAACAAATAAACCAGACTGAAGCCTAATTTTAGTGCCCTGTCCTTGCACCAATGGAACTGAAACTAGGACAGGGTGGTTGAATTGTTTAGCTCCATTCTCTCTCCTCTAGTACTTATTATGCACTACTCTTCCCTCCCCATCTCCCCTTCCAACAGACATGTTTACCCAGTACACACACTCTGGCTACTTAAAGCTAATGGTTACCATTACTCCATAGATGTACTGTGATCAAATAACTCTGCCTCTGTCTTCAGAGCAGATAAGCACCATAGGATACTTGCTGGAACAAGCCATCTTTTAATCACATATTTCTCACCTGTGTGTCTTTCAGAAAATACCCTCAGGCATTAATTTTCTGGCTGCATTATTTCAGTCTCACCAACTACTTTCTATATCCCTCTAACTCTCAACTCGTCCATATCTCTGAAATAGCTTATGGCAAAAATATAAAGTTAGTGAAGTTTGCCTGTGAGTTTTCCTGTCTGTCCTTCTACCATTTTCCCATTCTTGGTATCCCCGTTAAGTTAGGTGTCTCCCACCAAACTGCTCTGGAAAGGACTTATGCTTCTTGTTTATACTTTAGTGTGATTGTATTTTACCTCAAACATTTGGGCTTTAAGCCTAATGAGAAGTCTTCCCTTTGTACCCCAGCAGGGTCTTTGGAGTGCCAGTGATGAGATGGAGGGCAAGGTTCTCAGCAGCCCTGAATCCTACCTCCCCAGATAGTGCTTCTCAGAGTGTGGTGGAGGACTTTGCACGCCAGCATCCCCAAGGGCACTGATGAGCATGCAGTTGGCTCAGCTTGGTAGCTTCTCTCAAAAGCTACCAAGTGAGATGTGTCAGGGCAAGTCCAGAAGTCTATCTTTAAATACAGCACCCCAGTGATTCTGAAGACCAACAAAGCCTATGAAGCTGATTCTAAGGACAATAAGCTAAATCTGTACTAGTTCCAGCTCCTTGACTTCTTCCAAGGTCATCCAGCCCCACGTCGACATTTTCCAAATATGAAGCCAGCCCTGAGTCACAGCATGACTCACCAGAGATCACACAATTGGTAGCCCAAGAGAGAGCATTTGAAAGCACACTTTTGATTCCAAAACCAGGACTTGACCCTCTGCACCTCAGAACAAGTTTAGCAAAAGGGTGATACAAACTGAGAAGCTACTTATGATAAGGAGCTGAAAATTGCCTAAGAACAGAACATCCTCAGACACTTCAAATGACAGTAAGCACATATCCAAGTGATGTTCACACAAAGATTTCTCAGACCTGACATGGAGACTTCAGGCAGAAAGTCTAACTTTCCACCTAGTGTTGAGAAACTCTACAAAAGTCCTCCAACTCCTGGTCTGATTCCTATGGTTGAGCACATCACACAAGGACTACATCCATGATTGAGCCTCTTGATTTCCTTTGGGGGTTGGGAAGTGGAGTGGAGTGAGGATTGAACCAAAGGGCACTTTACTAATAAGCTACATCCACAGCCCTTTTTAAAATTTTTTTAAATTAATTTATTTAAATGCATTTCAAGTCAGAGTACATATATAGGGTTCAATTTTTCCATTTCTCTGGTTTCAAACCAGATAGAGTCACACCATTTTTGTCTTCATACATGCACTTAGGGTAGTGATGACCATCTCATTCAACCATCTTTACTACACCCCTTCCCTTTTCCCTCCCCTTCCTCCCTCCTGTCCCATCCAGAGTTCCTCCATTTCTCCTATGTTCCCCATTCCCACCCCCACCTCCCCCCATGTATCAGTATCCACTAATCAGAGAGAACATACAGCATTTGGTTTTTTGGGATTGGCTTACTTCACTTAGCATAATGTTCTCCAGTTCCATCCATTTGCCTGCAAATGCCATTATTTTACTCTATTTTATTGCTGAATAATATTCAATTGTGTATATGTACCACAGTTTCTTTATCCATTCATCTATTGAAGGGCATCTGGGTTGCTTCCACAGTTTTGCAATTGTGAATTGTGCTGCTATAAACATTGAAGTGGCTGCATCACTGTAGTATGCTGTTTTTAAATCTTTAGGATATAGGCCAAGGAGCATCCATAGCCCTTTTTATTTTTTTTTTTAATTTTGAGAAGAGTCTCAAGCTACTGAAGCTGGCCTTAAATTCAGATCCTCCTGCCACAGCCCTCCAGTCACTGGGATTGCAAGCATGTGCCACTATCCTTGGCTAAACCTCTTGACTTTTACAAACCCTTTACCTTCATCTCTGTAAGTATATTTGATCAAGTACCTGCCAAAATATAACCAAGACTGGGTAAAGCAACACAAGCTACCTAGATACTGAGTCAATGTTACAGACCTCAAAGTCCCTGAAAGAGACTTGTTTCAAACCAGAAGAAGTCAGGCTAAAATAGAGGAGAAGATGATTTGGGGAACACAAGTCATGTCTGTGACGACTTGTGATGGGGATGACCTATTTATAGACATCAGGATGCTGGCCTCTCAAGGGAAGAAAGTCAACCCTTTTCTGAGGCTGATTTGTTGATCCACTCCTCTGAAGGACTTCATAGGAACTTCCACTGATGATGATGTGAGGAAATACATTTTAACTTTGGGTCCTTCAACTTGAAGAAAGTCAACCCTTTTATGGAAGTAGAACCAGACCTCAGGAAAATCTATCTGAGAAGAATGGGAAACAAGGACAGGAGAGAAGAAACCAAGCTGAAATGATACTCACAGGGGGTGAGCTGAGAAAAAGCAAAGGCCATCTCATTTGCCATTGGGAAACTGTATTAGGGAGCAGGTTTGTGGGGTTTGTTTTGTTTTCTATAACATAAAGAGAGTGTTTTCCACCTCAAAAGATTTTACTCCTTGCTAGCTCTAACCATTCCCCAGAGAGCAACTTCCTTTGACTTAATAAGTTTCCTCAATTGTAATGAACTGTAAAAGAGACTTACAGACTCTTCCCTGCTTATAAAACCATCACAGATTAAAAGCCACTGGAAGCCTCTTGGTTTCTTTAGCCAGGAAAAAGTGGAGCAAGGATCTCCAGTATGGGGCAGGCTTTAACACTCAACTCAGGAATATTGGTCTTCTGGGCAAAAGGAAGGATTAAGATCAGACAAGACAAACTCCTCACTGATATTGTTCCTGCACTGAGAAATTCTAACATAGCCCATGAACCCTTGAAAAAGACCTCTAAATCATTAGGGCATCTCTCATCTCAAGGATGGGTGCTTTTTGAGATAATATTAGCTTATCCATTCTGTCCTTTCAAAGACAAAAAAATGTGGCCCATTTATAAATGTTGAGTTAGAAACTTCATGCAGGTTTTAGTAAGCTCTGGAAGTTGTCCACCAGAGTGTGGGTTCCACAGATACATCTTCAAAGACCACAAAGGCTTATTTCTCTTCAAAAATCTCAGCTGATCTCTCACAGCTGGCCTCAGGAGCAAGCAGAATGCTCTGGATCTTTCATCTGGGCAAGGCTCGCAGAGGAAGGAAGAACATCCATCCTTTGTAGGCAGATTGTGAGAATAAGTTACTTCTCCGAGTCCCAACAAATCTATATGGGGGAGGTACACAACAGATACCTGCTATTGAAAGGATTTGAGTATTACGGGTCTTCATGAGTCTGGGAAACAATACAATCTCTTGAATCGATGGAAGCTCTGAGAAAATACTAAGCTAAAAACATATTCACATTCACAGACAGACTCACCCCTCCATGTTTAAATTATTCCATAAAAGAAGAATGCTCACCTGTCCCACCATCTCATATTGATTCCAATAGATGACTACTGGTGTCTCCACAATACCAACTATTTAGGAGAAGGTTGAATAACTCCACCAAACATCTGAATGCCCAGTCTACCATATGTTGCCCCAAATCTAGATATTTACAGTGATCTGTATAACAATCTACATTTCTCCACTTTTCTCCCCAAATTCCACAAAGTGACACTTAGTGAAAGTACATTTAAAAACTTACAAATACATAATGAAGTCATTGTTGAGATCTCATGGCTCTTAAAACTTGACGTGAACTCTTTCAGAAATACTTTGAGCAAGAAACATTTTCTTGACTATAAATCAGTAATGCTATATATTTCCCCATCACCACCGTTTCCACTTTGAATGCTACAGAAGCAGTTTAGGAAAACACATGTGTATAACAATAAATGATATTACAATGTGGCTTTGAAATGAGAATTGGTAGTATGGGGCAAGGGAGAAACAGATGGGAAAGAAATACACCCGGAGAGAATGATCTTTGTTTAAATAAGTTCATAATATGTGAATTGCAGGATGGAAACTGACAGGGGAAGTGGAGGATCATTGTTTGAAAAGCATCAATATAAACACAGATGCAAAAGAAATCGGCTTGGGAGACCAAAGAGCCTAGCTTGAATAATGTTGCTATACCAATAAAAATCATAAAAAGAGGAAAATATATGGAGTGGGTGATTATTTCTGTGATGCTTGAAGATGTACATATCCACTGACATCCAGAGGAAAGGAAAATGTGCCTTAGCAATTCCTTAGTTGGCTATTTTTGCTACAGTTCATAATTCTTTCAGGTTTCACCAAATCACGACCTGTCTATCTACCCAGCTGTATGCTAAGCAAAGCTCTCTTAGAATGAAAGGAGCTGTATACGAGTCAGCCTTGGGAAATATAAAATATGGAGATGTGAAGCATGCACAGGTTCCACCCAGCTCCTAGCCCTTTCTGACATTCATGCTAGTTAATAAGAACCAGGAAATGTTTAGGGCAGGCAGAAGACAGGAAGCTGTCCTGGATCACACTCACTGACCAGCCACTCCTAGGGTATTCTGGGGAGTGGTTCACTTTCCCATCTCTCTCTTGCTTCCCTACTAGCAAGATTATGTTATCCTGAGGGTGAGGGGAGGCATTTGTGGTTATGTAGTAATATTTATCAAATATATCAATAGAAAGAATAACCTCTCTCCCTAGTCACTTTTTATTATTCCACTGGCCTATCAGAAAATCTTTTGACTGAATCCTTAAAAAGTAACCACGGATGATAATAATAGCCAGTTTGTATTAAGAACAACATATCTGCCAGGAATTGTGGACAGTGCATTATCTACATCATCTCATTGGATTCTCACAATGGCCTATAAAGGGGGCCAATTACCACCATTTTGCACATAGGGAAAATGAGGCTCAGAGAGGTTTAATAAACTGACTAAAGTGGCATGGCTTTTAAGGAGAGCCCAACACAGGTCTCCTGAAGTTCATGTTGGTGGCCTTGATTCTATAGAAATGGCTGATCTTACATACATGACATTATTTGAGAGATTCAGGCAAAGTTCATTCTAACCTCACTCTCCCTCTCAGAAGTTCCTGAAATGTCATCATTAAAAATTTAACATTTTGTATTAAACATTGCTCTCTTCTTATAAGGCTTATCTTGCCAGGAACTAATGTATTAGGAAAAAATAAAAGTATGTCCATCTACTTTCCTCTGACAATTAAGACCCAGAAAGCCTGAGAGATGGAAATAATGGTGGATGCACTAAAGAGGGAGAGGAAGTTAAAGAAAGTACCCCTCTTCATGATCTTGTTATGCATAAGCCAGATGAGGAGGAAGGAAAGCAAAATGCATGGAGAAAGATTTCAATTAGACATAAAGCATTTCAAATATAAGACCTTGAGGGCAGTTCCAAGATGGCAATCAGTCTCTCCAGAACCGGAGATTGAAGTTGTGGAAATACCATCTCCCAGCCAGCTTCTGGACATCATCCTACAGCTACCCCCACAGGAATTTCACTTGCGCGTGTATGCAGGGACACCAGGCAGCAGCGATTGCCACAAGCAGCATGACTTCAACAGCAAATGGCGGGGGAGCTCCGCTGCCCGCGGCTTGGAGCCCCAGCCCAGGGCTCACCCCGGGCAGGGCCTGCTTCTACACGAGGGGGCGTGGGACAGCACCTGGGAACCAACTGAACTAAACACAGCACAGCGTGATTTGGCGTTTCCACCAGTGGCCCAGCCCAGAGTTACACCCTGCTGTGAAACCCACACCCAGGACACCAGCTGGGAAAGTCCAGCAAGCAACGGACAACACTACCTACTGGAAGTGAAAGAACCATACTTGTTTATTTACATTGAGACTTTTTTTCTTTTTTTTAACTTTTTTTATTCTTATTTTTTATTTTATCCTTTATCTTTTTCTCCTAATATTTCTATTGTTTAATCTTTTTGTTTTATTTCTCTACTCTTTTCCTCTTTCCTTGCTTTTTTTTCCTTCCCTCTTTTCTCTCTCACTCTTTTCCTATCCCCTAATCCCCAACAGTTGTGAAACCAAGTATTTGTTATACAGTGGGACATGGTAGATTGGGATTTCTAAACTGTATACTAGAGTGGTATTATATAGTTTTGTAACTCCCACTTGCACATGTTTTATTTTTCTTGCTATCATCTCTTCTCGCTGTACTCTTTTTTCTTCCTCCTTACTGGGCTTCTTGGTCGCTCTTTCTAGTAATAGCCAACTTCTCTTGGATTCCTTTTTCATGCTTTCTAAGATCTAATAACCATATCCTCACTTCCTACTACCCCAACATTCTATCCTACACCCCACCCTCAAGTTTCCCTAACTCACCAACAGAAACTATAGACCCTTGTGCAAACTTATTGTTTACATAATAGATTGTAAAGGAACCCATAATTGTTGTATATCATGACTAAACTGAAACAACTTGGTTTGAAACTATATATTGCTTGTATTGAGATCAATCAATATTGGTCTCCCCCTTGAAAGAGAGGTATTGAAACCTTGCAGGTAAACTATACCCGAAGAGCTAGAAGGAAAGACATGCAATTATCATGAAAAAACAAGGGAAGAAAGTGACTCAAACAAACCAAGATACCACACTATTAGAATCCATGGTCAGTACAGCAGAAGAAATGACAGTGAACAGGAATTCAGGATGTACATAATTAAAGTGCTCTGTGACTTAAAGAATGATATAAGAAAGTAAGCCCAGTCAGCAAAAGACCATTTCGATAAAGAGATACATAGGCAAATACAGGAAGTAAAGATCACTTTGATAAAGAGATACATAGGCAAATACAGGAAGTAAAAAATCACTTCAATAAGGAGATAGAGAATCTGAAAAGGAACCAAACAGAAATCCTTGAAAGAAACAATAAACCAAATTAAAAACTCAATAGAAAGCACCACCAACAGATTAGACCACCTGGAAGACAGAACCTCAGATACTGAAGACAAAATATTTAACCTTGAGAATAGAGTTGACCACACAGTGAAGATGGTAAGAAACCATGAACAGAATATCCAAGAACTATGGGATAACATCAAAAGACCAAACTTAAGAATTATTGGTATAGAGAAAGGCATAGAACTCCAAACCAAGGGAATGAGCAACCTATTCAATGAAATAATATCAGAAAACTTTCCAAATATGAAGAATGAATTGGAGAATCAAATTCAAGAGGCTTACAGGACACCAAATGTACAAAATCACAACAGACCTACACCAAGGCACATCATAATGAAAATGCCTAACATTCAGAATAAGGAGAGAATCTTAAAAGCCACAAGAGAAAGGAATCAGATTACATATAGGGGGAAGCCATTTGGATTACTGCAGACTTCTCAACCCAGACCTTGAGAGCAAGAAGATCATGGCAAAGCATATAACAAGCACTAAAAGACAGCGGATGCCAAACAAGAATCTTATATCCAGTAAAATTAAGTTTTAGATTTGAAGATGAAATAAAAACCTTCCAAGATAAACAAAAATTAAAAGAATTCACAGCAACAAAGCTGGCACTACAGAACATTCTTGGTAAAATATTCCATGAGGAGGAAATCAAAAACAACAATGAAAACCTGCAGAGGGAGGAGCTACACTAAAGACCAATCAAAGGAGAAACCCAATCAAGTTAAAAACTAAGACTAAACCAAAATGACTGGAAATACAAACCATGTCTCCATAATAACATTGAATGTCAATGGCCTAAACTCAGCAATTAAAACACACAGACTGGCAGAGTGTATTAAAAAAAAAGACCCAACAATGTGCTGCCTCCAAGAGACTCATCTCATAGAAAGAGACACTCATAGATTGAAGGTAAAGGATGGAAAAAAATTTATCACTCACATGGACTGCGTAAACAAGCAGGAGTTTCCATCCTCATTTCAGATAAAGTAGACTTCAAACCAAAGTTAGTGAAAAGGGACAAAGAAGGTCATTTCATACTTCTCAAGGGAATCATACATCA
Organism: Geosciurus inauris; assembly: GCA_004024805.1. Lineage (NCBI taxonomy): Eukaryota > Metazoa > Chordata > Mammalia > Rodentia > Sciuridae > Geosciurus > Geosciurus inauris. The sequence continues at coordinate 78,391 of PVHX01004712.1, forward strand.
ACAAGACATAACAATCTTAAATATCTATGCCCCAAACAATGGGGCAGCCATGTTTGTCAAACAAACCCTTCTCAAATTCAAGAACCAAATAGATCCCAACACAATAGTATTGGGTGACTTTAACACAACTCTCTCACCACTGGACAGATCTTCCAAACAAAAACTAAACAAGGAATCTACAAGAATTAATAGAACAATCAATGGTCTAGACTTAACGGATATATATAGAATATTCCATCCTTCAACAAGCAAATACACGTTTTTCTCAGCAGCACATGGATCCTTCTCCAAAATAGAGCATATGCTATGCCACAAAGCAAGTCTTAGTAAATACAAAAAAATAGAGATACTACCCTGTACTCTATCTGACCATAATGGACTGAAACAAGAAATTAATGACAGTTTTAAAAAAAGAAGCCACTACAACACCTGGAGACTCAATAATTTGCTATTGAACAATGCATGGGTAACAGAAGACATCATGGAAGAGTTAAAAAAAATTCTTGGAGATAAATGAGAACTCTGATACAACATACCAAAATCTCTGGGACACTATGAAGGCAGTGCTAAGAGCAAAGTTCATTGCACTAAGCTCACATATTCAAAGATGTAAAAGTCAACAAATCAATGACTTGACACTACAACTCAAAGCCCTAGAAAAAGAAGAACAAAGTAAGACCAAAAGAAGTAGAATACAGGAAAGAATTACAATCAGAGCTGAAATCAATGAAATTGAAACACAAGCAACAATTCAAAAAATTGATAAAACAAAAACTGGTTCTTTGAAAAAATAAACAAAATTGACAAACCCTTAGCCACCCTAACAAAAAGAAGGAGAGAGAAAACCCAAATTACCAAAATTTGTGATGAAAAAGGAAATATCACGACAGACTCTGCTGAAATATAGAGGATAATCAGAAACTATTTTGAAAACTTATATTCCAGTAAAATAAAAAACCCTGAGGACACCGACAAATTCCTAGAGATATATGACCTACCCAAACTGAACCAGGAGGACATTCATGGCTTAAACAGATCAATTACATGCAAGGAAATAGAAGATGCCATCAAGAGCCTTCCAACCAAGAAAAGCCCTGGACCAGATGGATTCTCACCTGAGTTCTACAAGATCTACAAAGAAGAACTAACTCCAATACTCCTCAAATTATTCCATGAAATAGAAAGGGAAGGAACCCTTCCAAACTCATTCTATGAGGATAGTATCACCTTGATTCCAAAACCAGACAGAGACACGTCAAAAAAGGAAAATTTCAGACCAATATCCCTGATGAATATAGATGCAAAAATTCTCAATAAAATGTTGGCAAATTGCATATAAAAGCATATTTAAAAAATAGTGCACCACAATCAAGTGGAGTTCATTCCAGGGATGCAAGTTTGGTTCAACATACAGAAATCAATACACGTAATCTATCACATCAATAGACTTAAAGAAAAGAATCATATGATTCTACCAATTGACACAGAGAAAGCATTTGACAAAATACAGCACCCTTTCATGTTCAAAACACTAGAGAAACTAGGGATAGTAGGAACATACCTCAACATTGTTAAAGCAACCTATGCTAAGCCTAAGGCCAACATCATCCTAAATGGAGAAAAATTGGAAGCATTCCCTCTAAAAACTGGAATAAGACAGGGATGCCCTCTCTCACCACTCTTATTCAATATAGTCCTTGAAACTCTAGCCAGAGCAATCAGACAGACGAAGGAAATTAAAGGGATACATATAGGAAAAGAAGAACTCAAACTAGCATTATTTGCAAATGACATGATTCTATACTTAGAGGATCCAAAAAGTTCCACCAGAAAACTTCTAGAACTGATAAATGAATTCAGCAAAGTTGCAGGATATAAAATCAATATCCATAAATCAAATGCATTTCTATACATCAGCAATGAGTCCTCTGAAAGAGAAATTAAAAAAACTACCCCATTCGCAATAGCCTCCAAAAAAATAAAATACTTGGGAATCAATCTAACAAGAGTAGTGAAAGCCCTCTACAATGAAAACTACAAGACACTAAAGAAAGAAATTGAAGAAGATCCTAGAAGATGGAAAGACCTCCCATGTTCCTGGATAGGCAGAATCAATATTATTAAAATGGCCATGAGACATTATACAGACATTATACTACCCAAAGCATTATACAGATTCACTGCACTCCCAACTAAAATCCCAAAGTCCTTTCTTATAGAAATAGAAAGGGCAATCATGAAATTCATTTGGAAAAATAAGAGACTCAGACTAGCCAAAGCTATCCTGAGCAAGAAGAGTGAAGCAAGAGGCATCACAATACCAGACCTTAAACTTTACTACAAAGCTATAGTAACAAAAACAGGATGGTACTGACACCAAAATAGACATGTAGACCAATGGTACAGAATAGAAGACACAGAGAGTAATGCACAGAAATACACCTATCTCATACTAGACAAAGGTGCCAGAAACGTTCATTGGAGAAAAGATAGCCTTTTCAACAAATGGTGCTGGGAAAACTGGAAATCCATATGCAATAAAATGAAACTAAACTCCTATCTCTCACAATGCACAAAACTCAACTCAAAGTGGATCAAAGACCTAGGAATTAGACCAGAGACCCTGCGTCTAATTGAGGAGAAAGTAGGTCCAAATCTACATCACGTTGGATTAGGCCCCAAATTCCTTAACAAGACTCCTATAGCACAAGAAATAAAAGCAAGAATCAATAAATGGGATGGACTTAAACTAAAAAGCTTCTTCTCAGCAAAAGAAACTATCAATGAGGTGAACAGAGAGCCTACATTCTGGGAGCTAATTTTTGCCACACGCACATCAGATATTGCACTGATCTCCAGGATATATAAAGAACTCAAAAAACTTAACACCAAAAACACAAACAACCCAATCAATAAATGGGCTAAGGAGCTGAACAGAAACCTCTCAGATGAAGATATACAATCAATAAACATCTATATGAAGAAATGTTCACCGTCTCTAGACATTAGAGAAATGCAAATCAAAACTACTCTCAGAGTTCATCTCACTCCAGTCAGAATGGCAGCTATCCAAAATACCAGCAACAATAAGTGCTGATGAGGATGTGGTGAAAAAGGTACACTCAAACATTGCTGGTGAGATTACAAACTGGTGCAACCAATCTGGAAAGCAGTATGGAGATTTCTTAAAACACTTGGAATGGAACCACCATTTGACCCAGCTATCCCACTCCTTGGCCTATTCCCTAAAGACTTAAAAACAGCACACTACAGTAAAGCAGCCACTCCAATGTTTACAGCAGCACAATTCACAATTGCAAAACTGTGGAAGCAACCCAGATGCCCTTCAATAGATGAATGGATAAAGAAACTGTGGTACATGTACACAATGGAATATTATTCAGCAATAAAAGAGAATAAAATTATGGCATTTGCAGGCAACTGGATGGAATTGGAAAGCATTATGCTAAGTGAAGTAAGCCAATCCCAAAAAAACAAATGCTGAATGTTCTCTCTGATTAGTGGGTGATGATACATAAGGGAGGGTGGGAATGGGGAACATAGGAGGAATGGAGGAACTCTGGATGCGGCAGGGGGGAGTTGGGGGTGGAAAGGGGAATGCATATAGTAAAGATGGTTGATTGAGATGGTCATCACTACCCTTAGTGCATGTATGAAGACACAAATGGTGTGACTCTATCTGGTTTGCAACCAGAGAAATGGAAAAAATGAGCTCTACATATGTACTATGACTTGAAATGCATTTTAATAAATTATAAATAAGAAAACAAAACAAATATAAGACCTTGTCACGATCAATAGCAGGGAGCTCAGTGTTCCTCCTTGGAGAATTTCAAGGTGAGGCAGGGACCTGTCTTGGCTGAATTGAAGAGCATCTTGCCAGTGACAAAAGATAGACAAGATGATCTCTGGAGGGGGGCCTCCCAGGCTGCTATCCAACATCTTGATGCTGAACTGATTGGCGATACATTTGTAGCCTTCAGAGATAGACGCATCATGTTTCATCTTCCATCTGTTATATGGGACAGAGGAAGCAGCTCTTCTCTGTGAGAAGGGTCACTGTGGAAAAGCAATTCTCCTATGATAAGAGCGAGGAACAAGAAAAAGCGGGGATGCAGGGGTAAGCTCCTTGCTGCTGATAATCAAAAGGGGGAGACAGTTCATAAAAAAATGACAAGCAGTAGTCTTTTCGGTGGGGTGATAACACATGTGGTTGATCTGATGTGTAGCCATCCTGGCAGTGTTGTCTGAACACAATCAACTGGGCTAAGAGGCTCACATCATGCTTGGGTGAAGCTGCTTTCTTTTTCTGGATCAAAATATCATTTTATTTACCAGTTGCAATTTGTAGTTTAAGCACAATGATGGGATTTTCTTTTAAATACTTTTTTGTTTTTTGGCCCTGCTTATTTAAAAACCCTTAGAATGTACAACCCTCAGTCCCAAGCATGTAAACTTTTTTTTTTTTTTAAGTGAAGCTGGAGAATTGCAATGAAAAACAAACCAGAGAAGCATTTTTCCTCCTCAATATGGGAAACTTGCTGGAAACTCTAAGTACCTTTGAGGGCTCCGCTCATTCCTGACTATAGATAAGATCAATGAACTCTGCAGTGAATTTTACTTCACGGAACCCTCAGGAACTTCGTTTTGCCTCCCCACCTCTGTGTCATTGGTTCAGGCTGCTCTTCTTTGGAGTGAATATCAGCTGACTCTATATTTCCCAGCATCTCAAGCCTTGGTTCTGATGTAAAGATGGTGGCAGAGTAACACTTTGAGATGTTACTCAGCTTATTATTTCCTCCATCCTCTTGTGATGAGCTCTAGCTGTTGACAACAGGCCCCCTTCAACTCCAGAGCTAGAGAACAAAGATACCACACTGCCAGCTTCTAAGATAAAGGGCTGAGACTTCCAGTGTAAAATAGAAAGTATAATAGAAGGAATTTGCTTATGGAGATCCACCTCTGCCTTGCTCACCTCCCCTATACAGAAGAGAGAGGGAGAAGTGTGGTAGGGGAATCCAGGAAGTGGAGATGTGGTCCCATCCTGTTTCATGCACTCATTGTCCCCAGACAATTTGGAAGAGGGGAATAGCAACAAGAATCACTGATTTTCTGAGGTCAGAGAGAAATGATCCAGGACCTTCTGGGCTCACCTAGAATTGCAGTGTGCAGCATTCCTTCAGTGACTGCTGCATCTCTGGGCATGTGGATAATGAAATGGTTGTGCGGGGCAGAGTGAGGACCCGCTACTGCCCTATAATCTTTTCAGGGTCACAGAAAGACTCAGAACCAAGTGATCTTCCAGCTCATGGGAAGGGTAAGAAAGGGTGAGGAAGGTATGATGGATGCACGGAGCCTGAGAGATGGAACAAGGAAAATGAAGAGCGACCCTATGATTCTAGATGGTAGAGGTTACCGCAAACCCAGAAATACATCAGTGATGCAGTTGATGGAGTATGGGGATGATTTAACACCTTGTGGTGGGTGAAGACATTCATGTTCCATCTCTAAGAATGACAGTCTAGGACCATGCCAAGGGGATCCTAAGAAATGGAGTTTCTCTCCAGAAGACACCCTGGTGGAGGATCATTGTAAAACCACCCTCTTCCCCAGCTAAAAATCATTCAGAACGTAACTGAATCCTAACCTCATTTGCCCAAGAAGATACTGTCTAGAACTAAATGTTCCTGAAAGTGACTAGTCACTCTCATCAAGTGGAATGAGGATTTCGATTCAGAAAATTCCTTCACCTTTTAGGAAATTTAATTCTGTTTGGTGTTTAATTCTGGTTGGTGTGAATTCATATCCCATGGAGACACTAATGCTGCATATTGTTAAGAAACCATGTAAATAAGGATTTCTCATCAGAATCATTTGTGCACCCATCATTAGTGCTAAGCTCAGCACTTTTCTGTGCCCTGAAGGAATCTGTTGCTCAAATAAACTCTTCCATTCTGAGCTGGGATTGCTGCAGGAGATGAAAGTTCCAGCCTGAGTTTGGCTAGCTGCAAGGCACCATTCCATTAGGATTCTTTCCCCCAATTAATTATGCAAATGGTTATTGATTATTAATTAGAACATTTAGTGATGTTATTAAGAACATGGAAGATAAATGTTTTTGACTTGTATTTAACTGGTAGATTGTATAAGCAATAAAGAGTACATGAGCAATAGCTGCATAATTACATTTTATGAATAGCAGAAACCTGTAAGGGATGTGGAGAGATTTAATTGACATTTAACAAGATAACTACAGCAAATTAATTAGGAATTATCTGCTAAAATATGAATTAACTTCTAATAATATTTTAACCAGCTACTCTGGGATGCTGGTGCTTCTTACAGTTGCTAAAATACCTAAATAAAATATCCTGCTAGTTAAGACGATAGCACTAATTTGTCTCCCAAATAATCAATCAAGTTTTATTGAGATGTATTGCGTATCCAGGATATATTAGAGGATGAAAAGAAATACAGCATGCAGCTCCTGCCATGATGAGAGTCACAGCAGCTGGAAGAACTTAGCATAAGGAACTGGTAGGAGCAGGAACTTTAATCTCATTGAAAAACCTGATTCACTTTACCTAAGTCTCAGTTTGCTCATCAATAAAATGTGGGAATGATAAGATCTAGCTCAAAGTTTGTTGTACAAATAAATGCCTATCTTAGTGCCTGCTACTTGGGGATTGTTCAATAAATGTCACCTTTTTTCTCATCGTACTGCATGCATCTGGGAAGAAAATGGAATCAGCAAATGCAGTTTATACCATGCAAAAAGAGGTATTCTCCATGGTGTTGTGTTGTAGGAAGCAGTGTTTGTAAACCTGAACACCGTGATAATCTAATGCCCATCCAAGAAGCAATGGTCAGATACCCGGTGATGGTATAGAGTAGCATGCACCACTTAACCAGAGTGAGGCTCTTCCCAGTGGGCTAACACAAAGAGATGACCAGGAATTTTACAAAAGATCGACTATGATGCCACATACATGACAAATGGGTGCATACGATATAAACACTACACACTCTCCATAGGCATGTATACTTATAAATGTCAAGTAGCTAGACATTTACTCCTCAAGCACTTACCCACACTACCAGGGCACATGGGAAGGGCCAAGATTGACCTTCCTGACTTGTCAAAGGGAACCTTAGCTTTGTCCAAGTTTGCTTTTAAAGGACCTGTCAATTATACCACCTGTGTAATTAACCTTTAAACTATAGAAAATAAATGGAATGAGAGTGCAGATAAACACAAAGGCAGTGTGCATCTCCATCAAGAGCAGTAGAATGCCAGTGAGCAGGGAACAGGAGAGGTCAAGAGCAAGAACCTGCAGTGAGTCCTGTGCTTGCCACACCTGTCCTCATCATACACCTGCTGGGTGTGTCAACAGAGGCAGGGAGCCCAGGAAACCTAGTACAAGTGCAGGACAGAGAGCTCCCCGCTGATGGAGGACAGGAAACATGGGAAAATGATTAACTAGACCAAAAGGAAGCATAGCACAGAGTGGGCAGAGAAATGTGTATCTGGGGAGGAGGCAGTGAGGGGTGTCCATGGGGTCTGTGGCAGGGGAAGGGTAAGACCTAAGGAGCATTTTTAAAGATTGATTTGACAGAAGAGAAACAGACCGCCAGAAGGTGGTTGAAGGCATCAGATATGCGGTATTTATACCAGAACTGTGGAAACTGAGAAAAGTATATCTGAAAGCCATTTGGAAGCACACCATGGTAGGAACTGATGAGAGGAGGGGTGAGTTACATGTGATTTCAGACTGTCTAACGGAGGAGCCTGGAGGGACAGGGATTCATGCTTCAGACAGAAACATGGTTTCAAGGCAGTCAGCAACTTCAATGATTAAAATAAAAGCATTCACCTTTAACATGTTGTGTTCTAGACATCGTGGTGGAAATATCCTGTTGTTGAGTTGTATGCATGAGGAAGATATTCTGCTTGCTTTCTGAGCCAAAGCCAGGGAACTGGAGAGATTGTACAAACTCCCCAGCAACAGAAAAGAAGTGAGAGTGAAGAAGAGTCGGGGACTTGCTAGCTTCATTCACTCAAGCTCCATGTCCCAAACTCCACCATCAGATGCTATTAACCAGGTACAGGTGCTTCTGAATGAACATTATATACACATCAGAGAGGACTCTTTCTTAAGAAATAACTTTTGTTAATTATTGACTTATTTATTGCAGTGCTGGGGATCAAGCCCAGGGCCATGTGCATGCTAAGCAAACCACATCCCTAGTCCAAGAAATGATTTTTAAAACTGAAGGAGTCTGCAAGGACAGCTGATCAGTCAAGAAACAAAGCCATATTATTATCTCCTAAAAATGACTTTTCCTGGAAACCTGCATTCCACTTTGGTTTTCTGTTTCAATAAACCAAGAACTCTGACCCAGAAATAGCTGCTGACCTACTGGCTGGACTCCTTTAGGAAAGTCCCTCTCCTCTGCCTTTGAAGTTTGCTGACCAAATGACCATGGATTTAAAGCTAAACTGCCCAGTATACCCACTCTGGGCTCAGCCTGGTCACTCAGCTCAGGACCAGGACCTCCAAGCAATTTCTATTCATCAAAACATTCTCTTTTTTTCTAATCCATTTTGATTTCACACATCTCTTCCAAAAAATAAAGAGACTTTTCCCCTCCAGGTGTTTTTCCTTTATGGAGAAGGTAGAATATGTTATTTTACCAAGACTACTACTATGTGATTGACAGGAAGCAACAGACGCCTAATGAAAGTAATGGACCCTTAACTAGTCGCCCACCACTGTGCTAAGAATTATCTGCATCATTTATAATTTATAATTATCCTCATTATAATTACTTATAATTATTCCTATTGTAGAGATAAGGATGTAGAAGCTTTCCAATAAGACAAATAACCAGGATAGAGAAGGACCAGCACTAATGCCCAGGTCATGTGACACCATAGCCTTTCACCCTTAATCACTTACACTAGATCTAACAAGGCTTCAGGTTTCATTGTTTTTTTAATTTAGATCCTTATTTTAATCAGAGTTTTTCCAAATAAATGAAGCTGATAGGATGATATACCATATGCAGATGAGGAGATTTACTCTAAGGAATTGGCTCAGGCAACTCCAGAGGCTGAGAAGTCCCCAGACCTGCATCAGGCAAGCTAGAGACTCAGGAGAGCTGACAGTGTAAGTTCCAGGGTGAATGCCAGCAGGTTCAAGACCCGGGGAAAGCCAGTGTTTAGGTTTCAACCTGAAAGCCAGGAATAGACAATGTCCTACCCCAAAGGCAGTCAGGCAGGAGGTTTTTCCTCTTCATCCAGAGAGGGTCAGCCTCTTTGTTCTGTTCAGGTTTTCAACTGATTGCATGAGTCCTGTACACATTAGGTAGTGCAATCTACTTTACTGAATCTCTGAATTCAAACATTAATCTCATTTAGAAACACCCAGAATAATGTTTGACCAAATATGTAGGCCCCCCCCAAGACCTAGTCAGGTTGACAAAGTAAAATTAACCATCACACCTGCTAGTTCTCTAGAATTGCCTTAATAAATAGAGGCTGTGAAGGGTTGTTTTGGTTTTGGTTTTGGTTTGGTTTGGTTCCCTTCCTTTGAATTTCTCTTTGTAAAAAGAAAGGTGGCCAGGGAACAATAGAGGAGAAACACATGCTGCCTGGATTTAGCCTCCTAGTCCCAAAAGCAGTCTGGCAGAAACCACATGATCCTCTCTTAGGCTGGTGCAGGGCAGATATCTTTATTAGGTGGGGGATAAGCCTAGACAGTTAAGAATTTTTTAGCTCTAAGATTCTGTGTGCCAAAGTAAGTCTGCTCTTTCTGGGACCCTTTTCTCTGTTATGGTGATGAAGAAAGCTTCAAAGCTCAGTGAGGATGAGGTATTAGTTATGGTTATTCAACTTTTCCTCCACACAAAAAGTGTGTTGTCTTAAGGGTAAAGTAGAGAGCAGCATCTAACAATATAGTCTCTTAGGCTGGGAATGTAGCTCAGTGGTAGAGTACTGGCCTAGCAATGCAAGACCCTTGTTTCAAGCCTCAGTACTGAGGGACAGAGGAATCAGTTTTTGTCATCAGTCACAGTTGGAGCTAAATTTCAGCTCTGTCAACTACTAGGTATATTTTCTTGGTCAAGTTAGTTCCTTAACCCCTGAGAGACTCACAGGATGGCTAAATAGATAAATACATTAATGTATAAACAGAACTTACAATTGTGCCTTCCAGGAGGTTAGCATCCATCCAGAAAGTTCTTCCTGATGCTGTTTTAGAAGAAGACAAGCTCATTTCACCTGTGTCAGTCACTGTCCATATCCAATTATCAGGCCAGGAGGTCCTTTGTTGCCACCTAGTGGCCATTAAGCACACCACGCCACATAGGCAATTTACCCAAATCCAATGTAAATGCTGGCAAACTTTAGTGCCTAAATGAAAGAGGAGGGAGAAAAAAGGTTAGGTACCAGTGCAGCCACCACTTCACTCCCTGAAGCCTGATTTTCAGCTTCCCGTTCTTTGGTGACAGGAGCTGCTTCATCAAGAAAACATTGATGCATTCACACCGATATAAAGAACATCTTTTGTTACGAATTGGAGAGTTTATTGTATTTTAAGAATCTACCTAGGAGGGTATTAAAATGTATGGAAAGGTGAGTAGAGGGTTAACCATATGTTCTGATTAAATGGAGCACAGGGCAATGCAGTGCAGAAGAAAAAGCTTCAGTGACTCTGATTATCTGGAGCCCTATACAGGGTTCCCAATAAAATCCAGGTCAAAGTGCCTTAGGCACATTGTGTTGAAGGTTTCAGCAAACTTGAGCAGAGAGCAAGCTTCAAACTTACTTCACCTCCCTTCCTCCCTGGCTCCAAAACTCCACAGAGACATCATTTAGGAAAAAATGGTTAGGCAGTCTCCTTCCATTTCTCCAAATGTCAAAGTGAAGTCCAACAGAAAGCAATTAACAGATGTCTGCCCAGCAGAGAGTGTGGGAGTTCCAGGCAGAAATGAGCGCAGTCATATCTTAGCATATCACAGGGTGGCCCCATTTACTCCCCATTACCCAGCTAAAAATAGCCTCTCTGCTTCCTTAGCTTTCTGTCTTTATTAGCATCAGTCCCAACAGGTTAGCTCTTTCCCCTTGAAAGCTTCCTTAAACAAGTGGCAAGTGAGAAAAACTAAATTCGGACTCTGCTCAGGTGCAAATTCCTCCAGGGAATTTCTAGCTACTCACTATCACCAAATATCCCTCAAAATTTTACCCCAGAACCCACCCAGACAGTCCCAATCCTAGTGGCAAAGAAACAAACAAACAGTCCCTGGGCACAGATGGGGACAGGGTGGGGGATGTAGAGAAGAGATTATATGTGGTTAGTTAGCAAGATCTTATTTGTGACATTAAATGAGCAAATCATAAGGCATTTAAAATGATTAATTTCTCACTGGGGCTGTCAGTGAACTGTCACCAACTGACAGTTCTGTCATAAGTGTCATTTATAATGTCACAAGTCTATTCCCCATCAATGTCATTAAACAATTATAGTTGGTTTAGATAAAGAAAGGGGGAGGGTGGGGAGGCTTGCAAAGCCATGTGTAATGCTGAAGCAATTATATACTTTGCTGTTCCTGGGTGGTAATCCCCACCAACAATTAAATCTTACTTGATTTGTTCATTTAGGCAAATTATCAATTATTTGGAGGTATCAGCCTGGGTAATTTTTTCCTCTCCGCTGGCGGCAGCCACCATACCCTGCCAGGATTGATATCAATGGGATGGAGACAGAGCTTTGATAATTAGCCCTCTCTGCACCCGAGCCTACAGTTCTACTTTCCCTTTTTGTGCTTGATCTGGTGTGTTTTCTTTGTCAGCGCTTGGCATACGGGTGAGACCACTAATTCTGTGAGCTGTTTAAACAAAGATTGCTCTTCTAATGAATGTGTCTTTTTTTTCCCCTCCTTTCCTTTTTAAGATTTGGATAAATGCAACCTGTTATATCATTCCTCCCTCCCTCCCTTAGTCTTACCTTCCATTTTCTTCTTGTCTTGCTGGGCCACTTTGTTAGACTCCCACTCATTCCCCCAGGCATCCTGTCCATGAGAGAAGGGCTGTGTCAATGGATATGTTCACCAGAGTGCAAGTGATTACTTTTCAGATTACTCTGGAGGACCAAGAGAAAAACATGCCATGCATAGGAGTATGGGGTGGAGGGTAGAGAGAGTGAGGATATAACCAGAGTTTATGAGGTGAGAATGATAAGGATAAGGCTGTCTTGAACCCTATGAAGTGATTTCTGTCTGGATTAGGGGTCTGAAATCAGACCTGAGAAGGGGACTTTTCTTTCAAGATCACCAGGGAGCAAAGCCAGAGAAGGCCTACACATTTTTCAAAAAAAAAAGAGAGAGATTTTCCTAGAGGATGTGGTTTAAGCTGTTGTCATTAAGCCTTGAGTCCTCCTAGAGATCTGACCCATTCCTGGCACATCTCAGAGACTGGTGCATAACTGTACTCAGTTCATTTTTATGACTTTGGCTTCTTGATGGCATCTGGGGTGGACATCTGTTGTTTTTGCCTGCCAGTATCTTTCCTCTTTGTAAAGAAGACTCCTAGCTTTCCTAACAGAAAGAGCAGGAGGGACAGGTGAGGGGAGGAGGCAGGGGAATGCTCTCAGTTTGTGTTCTTTGGGTAGAGCCAACCCCACTTCTGGCTCCAGGGGTGAGCACCTGGCCAAGGCATGGTCAGTGAGCGCATAATGTCCCCCTGGCCACAGTAACTAGTCCAGAGAAGGAAGTTGACCCAAATTGATGCAATGACAGCTCACCCTGAACTTTTTTCATGGTACTAAAGAGATGCTGGAAGTCCTGGGGCCATCCTGCAGGGAGAATGTGCCTAAGAAAGAGGCTAGGTCCAACAAAAGCAGGAAAAGAGACCATAGTCACTGACACACCTGCTCCAGGGTGCCTGAGCTAGTGTGACGCGGGAGTTTTCACTTGGATCCACTGATAACCTCATTTTCACCTATGCCCAATAAAGATGGGTTGAGATTGCCTGCTACCAGGAGAAGTCTGGCTAATCCCGTCTTCTCTTTTCTCAGCTCTTCAGTTCTTCCAGTTGGTCTAAGTCTGTTTCTGTCTTCTGATTAGTCCTACAGTATGATGGTTTCTAATTTCTTCCTTTGTTGTAGCTTTATTGTGGTTTGGTAAATCATCCAAACTCTCTTTGCACATCCTATTGATCCAATGGTAGCGGAGATTCAGGGTGAGGAATTGCCATCCAGCTTTTATACATCCTATGCTGACATTTCAAGCTTTCTTACTAACTGGCTGCACTGAAGCCAACTCTGAATTTAATTCTAGGGGTGACTGAGGCCCATGTAAATATTACACAAATGTCCTTTACAATTCTAGCAATATTGAATGAAGGAAGGAAGTGAGAAAGGAGAGATAGGAAAGGAGGGAGGGAGAAGAGAGAAGGCAGAGCAAGGCATAGACCCCTGCCTCTTGCCCCCATATCCTGTGAAAACACAATGTCATGATGTCACATGGCCCTTCTTAGGACCACAAGTGCTCAAGACTTTTTGGGCTGGTATGTTAAAGACAATGCGAGAATCTGACCTATGCTACCATCTTCATCCCTGCTCAGCTTGAAATAACCCTGTTCTCAAATTCTCACTCTCATTTTTTCAAATATTCTTTCCCTGCTTAGCACCATTCATTGACTCTTCGTCTCCATCCCTGCTTCCCCCACTTCTCGAACTCTCTGGCTCTGTCTGCATCCTATCCCCTCTTTCCCTTCCCACCGCGGTCTCTTCCATTCTGCCTGAGGCTCCAGGGAGCAACAAGAAGGCATTATAAAACCTCTCACTGATACTTGCTGGGGCACACTCTAAGGGGAGCGGAAGCAGCCACCCAGGCCTGGAGTGGGTTGTTTATCACACTTGGCATAGCATTTGGACAGGGTCTATTTGCTGCCAAAGAGAAGCCTGGCAAAGGAGGAGAACTGAGTCCATTAGATGCCTGCTTTGTCCACAGCACACTCCTGCCAACAGTGTTCCGCTGAACTGACAGGCTTTCTGGCTGAATTGATTGGTTCTTCTTGTCATCTGGTACATTCAGAAACAGTTTTCCCTTGAGCTCTTTAGTTCGCAAAAGATAAATACACACTGACCTGAAATAATGGACCAGAATAAACAAATGTGTTTTCTAGCCACATTTGTCAAAAAGAATTGAAGAGAGAGAGAGAGAGAAAAAAAAAAGTAAGGATAAAATGGGAGATGAGAGAGAGAATGCTTAGAGAGAGAGAGCATCCAATGGTAAACTTGCCTGGACCACGCCAGCTGTGATGATGTGTTTGCCCAGCCCAGGAAGCTGTAGTGGGAACCAGGTGTTTCTGGAACATCAAAATGATTCTGTGCTTGATATCAGAACTAATGCTGGGGAGGGGGTAATCTAAATTACATTTAAAAGAAATCTGCCTTTTAATCTTTTAACCTGAGGCCTTCCCCAACCATGCAGAAAAAATCAATATTGGCTAATCCACTGATTAAGAAAAAGGGAAGAGAACAGGTAAAGGTGTTGTATTAAACATTTGCTTTATGTTTAAAGAGGTATCCAAGAGAAAGTGATGCCAGAGCTGACCAGCAGGAAGGCAGGCTTAAAGGACTCAATTTAGAGATGTCTTACCCACATTGCATGGCTGGAAGACGGAGGATAGAGTTCCATTACATTTTCCCTTATAGACCTTGAACAAACCACATAGCAGGCAAGGCTTTGCCAAAGCTTCGGTTTCCTGGCATCTCTTTGCTGAGAGCTGGAAAAGCCAATTTCTTTTCTATCCTGAATACAATATATCCAACCCTCTGAACACTGCGTAAGCATTAGATGGGAAAGTTGAGATGGCCTCATTGCCACCTATGACATAACACAGAACATGCATACTCTTTGCCCCTAGTTATGTCACAGAGCTACAAAAATCCTTGGAATTTTCTAAGTGACAGGAGTGTCCCGTGCGTCACAAGATTCCCTTTTTGACTTTCCCTGAGTTTATGCTAACCATGATAGGCACTTAGATAGTCTCAAAGGAAGGGCTGGCATGCCAGAAAGATGAAACACATGATTCAGAGTACAGACCCACCACCCCAAAGGCCAGGGAGAGAGAAGGGCCTGGATATTAAGCTTAACCACATGATCAATGATGTAATCAGTCATGCCAACCTGATGAAACCCTACAAGTGAACTAGTGAACATATCGATGACCTGGAGGCTAGTATGCCCTGACTCCATGGGATGCTCCTGCCCTGGTGACAATCCTAGACCATGTTCTACCTATCTCTCCACTTAGCTTTTCATTTACATCCTTTATAATAAGACAGTAATTATAAGCATGGGCTTTTCTAAGTTCTGTGTTGTTCTAGTAGACAATCAAACCCTAAGAGGGTGTGGGAAACTCTGAATTTGTAGTTGATGGAGAAGGAATGTGGTATCTTGGAACTTCACTTGTGACTGGCATCTGTGGAATGGGCAGTCTTGTTGGGGGCCTTGCCCTTTACCTTGTCCAATCTGATAGTAACTCTTGGCACTTAGTGTCACGATTGAATCAAATGGCATGATGCCCAGTTGGTGTCAGAGGATAGGTGTTAGAATGTGCTACCTGTTGAGCATTCTCAAGTAGAGAAGCCACAAAAGGGACCATGCAGGATAGTGACATGTGATCTCTGAGCTCTACCGAGACTGTCATCACCTTATATTGTCATGGCAATAGGATAATTGGTAGACAGTCACTTGAGCTAAAAAGTGAAATTGATAGAATTCAAGACTAAAAGCACGAGGGATGAAGTTCACACTATCATTCTAAAGCAGGGTGACTCTTCAAACATTTCAAAAGCATAGTTTCTTTGCAATTACCTCTTTATAGTGTGGGTATTACCCCTCCACACACACATCTGGCAATTACTCCAACCTCAAATTTATTTTTAGTCAGAGCACTTATTACAACTTAGCATGAGCCTGGAGGTTGCCTCCCAGAGATGATGAAAACAAAGGATGTGGCTGTGGCAATCAATGAGGATGACCACAAATACTTCATACCTTTTACTTTTTTAAATTGTGATAAAATATAAACAGTACCCTATTCCTGTAATTGCAGCTACCCAGGAGTCTGAGGCAGGAAGATCATAAGTTCAAGGCCATCATGGGCAACTTAGTGAGAATCTGCCTCAAAATAAAATATAACAAGGTCTGGGAGTGTAGCTCAGTGGTACAACACATCTAGATTCAATTCCCAGTACCCCACACACACACTCAGCATATAATTTATTATTTTAACCATTTTTATGTGTACAGTTCTGTGGCATTAAATGCATTGATATTATTCTGTCACCACCATCCATATCCTGAACTTCTTCATCTTCTCAAACAGAAACTCTGTATCCATTAAACACTAACTCCCTATTCCTCTGGCAACCACTGTTCTGTTTTCTGTGTCTAAGAATCTGACTTCTCTAGATATCTCATAAGTACAATCACATGTCATTTTGTGACCAGCTTCTTTCACTGAATGCAATGTCTTCAAGGTTTATTCATGCTGTAATATGTGTCAAAATTTCCTTCCTTTCTAAGGCTGCATCATGTATCTATATCTGTATACCATACTTAGTTTTCCCATTCATCAATTGATGGACATTTGTGCTGCTTTCCCTTTTTGGCTATCATAATTAAAGCTAGGAACGTGGGTGTAGTATACAAATATCTGAGTCTTCTTCCAAATCTGTTGGGTATATTCCCAGAAGTATAATTACCAGACCACCTGTTAATTCTGTTTAATTCTTTGAGAAATAGCCATATTATTTCCCCAGCAGCTACATCATTTTTCCTTTTTTAAAAAAAATTATACATATTTTTGTGTTTCAAATTGATAATGCATTCACATAGTACAAAAATAAGATTAATAGAAGAATGCTTACTTTCTACTCCTGTCTCCAAGTCATTTGTTTCCCCTCCTGGAGGCTACCGGTGTTATTACTTAACCACTGTTCTACTGTAGCACCCAAGTCACCCTAATAACCAAGCAAGTTCAAAATCCAGGCTGAGGCTGGCTTTTGTAACAAAAAGTTTTCAAACTATCTACTGTCTGTTCAGACAAGGGGTAATGGCAAGCAGAATTCTGAAATGCCCTGTACATAATGAATAACAAATACCCTTTTAAGATGAGTACTATAAAAGCACCAACATGTTATTATCCAAAATGTATAAAGTATCCTTTTTTTTTTTAGCCCTTAATACTCCAGTGAACGCATTACCTAATGCCCACTCCAAAAGATTAGATCCCTTTGAAAGAGAAGAGTCAACATGTATAACACATCACAGTACCATCCTGCATCTTTTCCATTTGGGTTCGCAGTTAGACATTCCCTGGTCTAAGGAAAAGAACATTTACAAAATGGCTCTTGGGGCTTAATTGGTATTTCTTTCTTTTGCCTGACGGTATAATCCAGAAGAGGAGGCTGCAAAGCAATTTAAGAACATTAGCATTGTTCCTAAATACCCACGTCCAAGGTTAGTGAATACAACTGGAAAAGCCCAAAGAGCACCTAGGGAGATTAAGGGAGTATTTGAAGCAGAACACATGATTCTAATGAACTTGGGCCATGCCTCACAGAATAAAAATCTATCTAAATACATTAGGGCCAACAGAGCAGACAGCAGAAGGGAGGCAGTTACCTAAATGCGAGAGATGCCGTTCTGGGTAAGTTGTGAAATGCTGCAAATAGATTCGGGTGGGTTTGAAACCCTAAGTCACTACAGGGTGCTAATTTTGATTTACATACTGTTGATAGCAGAGAGATTCCCCCAGCAGATGCACTCCAGCTCTCCCCCTGAATGTCCGCCTTGTCTCCCTCACAGTGGAGGCTACCACTTGGTTTCTTCCTCTTACTGTGCAGATGAATTAATTTGTTTGGCGATTGCAGAAGGAATTTTGGTAAGAAAAGAGTGTATGACAATCAATCAACAAATATATGAAAAAATGTTTAACATCTCTAGGAATTAGAGAAATGCAAATCAAAACTACTGTAAGATTTCGTCTCACGTCAGTCAGAATGGCAGTTATCAAGAATACAAACAACAAGTGTTGGCGAGGATGTGGAGGAAAAGGCACACTCAAACATTGCTGGTGGGACTGCAAATTGGTGCAACCAATCTGGAAAGCAGTATGGAGATTCCTTAGAAAACCTGGAATAGAACTACGATTTGGCCCAGGCATCCCACTCTTCAGTCTATACCCAAAGGACTTAAAAACAGCACACTACAGCAATGCAGCCACTTCAATGTTTATAGCGGCACAATTCACAATTGCTAAACTGTGGAAGCAACCTAGATGCCCTTCAATACATGAATGGATAAAGAAACTGTGGTATATATACACAATGGAATATTACTCAGCATTAAAAGAGAATAACTTATGGCATTTGCAGGTAAATGGATGGAGGTAGAGAACATCATGCTAAGCGAAGTAAGCCAATCCCAAAAAACCAAGGCTGAATGTTCTCTCTGATAAGTGGATGCTGATTCATAATGTGGGAGGGGGAATGGGAAGAAGGGAGGAACTTTGGTCAAAGGGGAGGGAAGGGAAGAGATGAAACATGGGGGCAGGAAAGATGGTGGAATGTGATAGCCAACAATGCCCTAGGTTCATGTATGACTGTTCATATGGTATAACTCTATATTGTGTACAGCCAGAGAAATGAAAATTTGTGCTCCATTTGTGAACAATGAATCAAAATCCATTCTGCTGCCATCTAATTAGAATAAATGTTTTTTAAAAAAGACTGAAAAAAATACAAATCAAAACAAACAAAAAGTGGGGCTTGAGAGAGTGTAGTCAACCCTGCTGCCCCTCACATCATGTGAGAACCCAGCAACAAGGCACTTTGATCTTGGATGTGCCAGTCTCCAGAATGGTGGGAAGTGGATTTCTATTGTTAATAATCTACCGAGTCTAAGGGGTTTTGTTAACAGCAGCAGGAAAGGGACCCAGGTTTGTGGGAATGCCTCCATTTTTTCATCCAATGGGAAGGACACTTTTGCTGGTTCTAGGATTGTTGGCTTCCATATATTTTTTTTTTTTTTTTGGCTTCCATATTTGATCCCTCATCATTCAAAATATACCAACCCACCACCCTTTGCATTCCAGGGTTTCTAGCAAGAAATGGGATGAGAACTTTGTGGGGAAATGATGATGGATGCTCCCTCCCTCTAAACCCTATAGGTGTTAATGCCTAGCTCTAGAGTGTCTTAGGGACCAGAGCATTTTGTTATAGCATCCCAATGAATGAAGTGCTACCATCCCTTGGGCCCCAATCATTGTGAATTGGAAGAAAGAGGAATTGAATACTTTGTAGATGTGATGAAGTCTTTAAAAGCTGAAAGTTATTATGGAATTTCTGACTCCAAATGAAAAGACCATTGAAGCATCCTACCGATTTTCATCTCTAAACAGGTAAAAATCTGTCTACATAACCCACGGAAACAAAAAGCTTCTGGGTTCCTCTTTCTTATCATGAAAGTCAAAAATATCCTGGAGGCCCCAAAGTAAGATGACCCCAGGGGGCCATGCCCAAGTGTGATTGGATCATTTCTTGCACTGTAAGGCAACCTCAAACACCAGCTATATAAGTGAATGGCTGCGGGCGGGTTTTTGTCCATAAGTAGAGGAAGCTCTTGGTGGTGACTTGTAGGACTCCCAGATAGTTAGCACATTTGGTGGTTGGTGGTTGGTGTTTGTGGTGGTTTCCTGTTGTTTTTTTGATTTGAGTTTTTTGTTTGTTTGTTTCTTTGTTGGTTTTGTGTTTTGCTTTTTGGTTGTTGGTTTTGGTGTTTTGTTTGGGTTTGTTATTATTATTATTTTTTTAGCTAGCATCCTTAGTTGGTATTCTGGTTTAGGGATGCTCAGAGAGAGTAGTGAGAGTAGTGTAGTGGTGCAGGGGCCCAGCTCCTGCTACGAGTTGACCCTCACAGATCTCTATTGCATCCTGAGGGCCACTGAGGAGGGGAGCTTCAGGCAGGTGGCACTAGCCCACCATCTCCTCACCAGGGCAGAGGAGGCAGTGAAAGTCCTGTGGAAGACAGGGGAATGAGCCAGTGCTATGCGAACAAGATTGGTTGATGGCCCTGGAACACCAAATCATGATCTAGCTCTTCCAGACCATCGACAACACGTACCTTGTCACGGAGCATGCCAGTGAGGGACAGCTCTGGCATCGCATCCTACAGGTTGGTGGCATACCAGAAGAGAAGGTCCACAGAGTGTTCAGGCAGATGTTTCCTGTCATACATTACTGCCATGAGAAGGACATCGCCCACCTCAATTTGAAGCCAGAGAACTTCATGGTGGATGCCGGGGGCCACATTAAGCTCATCAACTT
The DNA here is from genome assembly GCA_004024805.1 of Geosciurus inauris. Classification (NCBI taxonomy): domain Eukaryota; kingdom Metazoa; phylum Chordata; class Mammalia; order Rodentia; family Sciuridae; genus Geosciurus; species Geosciurus inauris. The sequence continues at coordinate 98,814 of PVHX01004712.1, forward strand.
TGGCCTGAGCACCAGTTTCATGCCTGGGCAGAAGCTGAATGAGTTCAGGGGCACTCTCCTGTACTGGGCCCCTAAAATCATCCAGGGGAAGGGATTCAAGGGCCCCCCAGCAGATGTCTGGAGCCTGGGTGTAACGCTGTATTTTATGCTTACAGGGACAAGGCCATTCAGGGCGAGCACTCCTAAGGGACTGCAGATGTAGATACTTGCAGGCAAGCTACGACATTCCCCTGCACTTGCCTCATCCAGCTAATCCTGACAGTGGACCTCACACAGAGGCCCACCCCAGAGCAGGTAATGGGACACCCATGGCTGAGGCACTGAGAGGACTCCTTACTCAGTCCTCCCAGCAAGCCACTCCCCATACAACCTGACCTTGACACTATGACCATCATGTTTGACATGGGATACGACCCCTATGAAGCTTGGTTTTCCCTAGCAAATCACCAATTCAACAAGGGCATGGGTACCTACCGCATCCTCTGGCACCAAAGAAGCCAGAGGTCAGACCCCGTGCAGTGGGCAAAGCGTTTGCATTGTCCTCCGGTGATTGGACTTTGCCCAGGTCCCATGGTGGATCCATCCCGTGTCCACCCCAACAAATGCACAAGTTGGCCTGCCCTTTCCCTGCTCTGTGAGCAGCAGCAGCCTGAGGAGGCCAAGCCATCAGGGCAGAAGGGTGCTGCGCATGCCAGTGTGCTGCCATTCCTCTCCGCTTCCTCCATGTGAAGACACCTCCTCCCAGCCTAGCCTCCCAGCAGGACCCTGCGCCCCAATGGCATATGTACCTCAGGCCTAACCCTCATAGGCGGGTCACAGAAGGTGGCAGCTTGGCCTCCCAGAGCACCTCCACAGGGCAATCCCATGAGAGAAGCAGGGGCTGGAGGATCACCACCTGCCTGCAACAACTCTGCTGCTGTGTGCCCCGCTTCCGCAGGCCAGCCTTCCAAAGAAGAGTGGCTCAGATGGACGGAGGCCACAGACCCCCGAGGTTCCGCAACTGAGTGGCTCCAGTGATCACGCCCACATGAGGCAGCAGAGGAATGGACAGCCAGAAGATCCTGAGCTCTAAGCTTCCCAACACAATGGCCTGAGCATCGGTCAGGAAGCAGACTCAAACAGCTTCAGGAGCAAGGTGTGCCAACTGGCTCAGGCTTCTTTGTGAAAATTCCAGCCAGGAGCACATCCAGATCCACCAAGACTGTCCTCTGCCCCCACCTGCCAGAGACATCAGAGAATCTTTTCCCTCAGACACTCCCCCCGCCCCCCGCACCCTGTTCTTCTCTGTGATAGCAGAGAGGGTTCTTAATAAATTGCTGTTTCTCACAAATTGTAACAAAAAAAAGAAAAGAAAAGAAAAAAGAAAGAAAGATTTATATTGGCAAAAAAAAAAAAAGAAACAAAAGAGTGTGTGATAGATGGATGCCAGACAAATAATTTTGCAGTTTTTTTTTTTTAACTTCAATACGATTGTTACCTAAAGGATGACAAAAAACAAAGATCAAGGTGATCCCATTTCAACATCTACATTCAAAATGAACACTAGGAAATATAAATATAAAAAATAAGTATTATAGAATTTAAGCAAATCTCATTTGTGACTCTGAGACTTGTACCTGAAGTACTTGATCTCCCTGGCGAGGTTCTGTGGTGAAGTAGACTATAGTGACCAACCAACCAGAGCTGCACCCAACTTCACAGGTTAAGGGCAACGTCCTCTAGTACACTACTCTCACTTCAGATACCAGTTTCAAATTCTGTAATTCCCAGGCTTTCCTCACGTCTGAACGACTGGCTATGAATTCAGAGGTCTGTGCTCTCCATTAGTGTTCTCCATTAGTGTTATAATTTGCTAGAACAAATCAATAAATTTAGGAAAACACTATACTTATGATTGCAGGTGTATTCTAGCAAAAGATTAGGAATCAATCAGAACCAACCTAAGGGGGAAATATATACAGCCATGAGGGAGAAGGTTCCAGATGTCAAGCTTCCCTGTGGAATCAGGAGACATCACCTTCCTCACACATTCATGGATGATAATATAGAGTATTGCCGACCCAAGAGTTCATTGAGCTTCTGTGCCTATAGGTTTTACTAGGACTTCATTATATAGGCACGACTGATAAAACCATCAGCCATGTGCCTCAATCTGCAGCTCCCTCCATCTCCTAAAGGTTTGTCTGATAATCAAGGTGACTTGAAGCCCCAACGCTCTAATCTCATAGTTGGTCTTTCTGGCATGGCCAGCCTCCATTCTGAGATCTTCCTTAACATTAACTACCTAGGCCCCATCATGGTGACCTCTCAACTGCAGCCCATCAGGAAGTGAGTACCACAAATGGCAAAGATGCTCCTGCTCCTTAGAAAGTTTGAAGGGTCTAGACTACTTCTCAGGAAGTGGGGACAAAGCTCTGCTAATTGTTTTTATTATTATTATTCAGGGGATAATAAGGGGACAGTAAGGGACAGAGAAATGGAACAAGTGAAAGCTGATGAGATCACCCAGGAAGCAAAAACCCAAGTACTAGTTAGATTTCATTACACCATATTAAGCAGGTTACATAATCATCATGGGTCTTGTGTTTTCTTTTTATTTCTCTTCATTACTAATTATAATAATAATTGCTGATACCATTTAATGAGTGTTTACTATGCGCCAGATGCTGTGCCAAGAACTTTGCCTATTTTATCTCATTTATTCTTCATGATGAACACATGAATTTTGTCATTTTAATATCTCTGTTTTGTAAAAAGTGGAGAGGTGACCACCGAGACTGCAGGAGGTTAAATAGCTTGTTCAAGTAAGTGGAGGAGCTGGCACTCCTACGCAACCATGAGTCCAAAGTTCCCATTCTTGACACTAAGCTGACAACCTTTTGCTTGGTTTAGAAGCATATTGGGAAAATAAAAGAGACTGAAATAAGTTATTATAATCTGAAAGGGAAGAACCTTATAATTCAAGGTTATAAGACTACCATTATTATTATGTCACTGATTATTACTATTAATAGCATTATTTTATTTTTATGCTTCACACAAATCTGCGTACTTATTACAAAAATGGTTTCTACTCACCATATGAATCCTTTTTATAAGAACTGTTTCAGAGAGAAGGCAAGACTTCAAATTAGATTAAGCAAAATCCATGTAGTTCCCCAAACATTTACTGTCATACCTACTATGTGCCACTGTACTTGTACCTTGTAAGAGACAGAAAGTTGAGTAAGACATAGACTCTGTCATAAGACAAGTATGCACAGAGTAACTCCATACCACATGCTCTAAAATGCTGAGGGATCAGAGGAAGGATGGCATATAGCCTCAAGTGATCAAAAATGGTATTTTGGTATTTCTTTCTTTTGTATTCAAAAGTACTTGGATGGAAAGAACATGAGGTTTCCTTGAGACAAGATTCTAGTAGCAAGATTAAGAGATTCAATTCAGAATTTCCAAAGGGTGGAGAATGTGTACATGGTCTAGTGGCAGCATGTTATTGTAGGTTGAGCACAGAGTTCAAAATCAAAATTTGGTAAATTCAACTTTTGAGAAAAATAAATAAAAAAATTAAAATTAAAAAAAAAAAAAAAAATCAAAATTTGGGCATCATTAGTTAGCTTTATGATGTGCAGAACTCTAGCTCCTCCAGCACCCCTTTCACCATTTAAAGTAAGGAAGGTAAATATTTGTAGCCCTTATGGTTTTATTGAGTGAGGAATATATTGAAAAACTTATTCCATGAACTAAGCAACATTAAACAAACATTCGCCTTTCTAATATTTTCTTTCTTGTTTGTCTAGATTAAAGGAAATCTGTAGGGTTATGATAGATACTATAGGGCAAGAAGTCAAAGACAGAGTCAAGGGGAAAAGACTGGGCTTTGTCCAGCAGGAGCTAGGATCCTTGCTTTGTGTTGTCTTGTCTTGATTTGTTGTATCGAAGGTGATCATAGCATCCTTAGGAGTTTGTATTTCAAGAACAGCAAACTTAAAATTGTTCTTCTGGAAGTGTCAGTGAGGATAAGCATGGAATGTAATCTGAGCTTGTCTTTGAAGATCACTTGAGCAGGTCTACCTTTTCTGTAGTACCTTTTCTGTAGTAACGGAGAACAAAAAAAAACCTAAGGCATCTAAGTTCTCTACTACCCTATCTAGGAGCCAGAACAGCTGTAGAATGGTCTGGGAAGGTTCCCCCACTCCTGGAACCTTGAAGCTCATCTGTCAATAATCCCGGCAGTTTGTTTTGTCATCTTTCCAACCTCGACTTACCTTGGATGATCCTCAGAAATTGAAAGGAGAAATGGGACTCTTTGTTTGGCATCAGCCAAAGTTGGAGAGAGAGTGTAGAAAAACAGCTGTCACTTTACAGTGTCCAAAATATTCTTATAAATTAATTTTCCAATAAATAGAGATTTCTAAGAGGTTTACCTTAAGTTTGACTGAAGAAATTTAATCACATCATTGTAATTAACTATAATAACTTAGGTGTACTTTGATATTATGAAGCTAAAGCCTCAATACCTTTATTTTTAATACAAGGATTAACTATTTTAAATTAGTTTATTATAAAATTTCCCAACATATACAAACAGAGAGAAGATAGCATAATGAATTTTTATGTACTTCTCCCTTAAATTCAATAATTGTGAAGATTTTACCATACTAACTACATCTATCATTCTTTTCCTCGTGTTTTCTGATGGTGTAGCTTTCAATTTATTTATATATAATTCTGTAGCTTTTAGAAATGTTATGAAGACTTTCTGGATATAAGTTTTGCACATTTTCTTAAGTTTATTCAGAGATATGTTTTTGTAGTTGTTACAAAGAAAGTTGTCTCCTCCATTAAAACCTTGACCTAGTTATTATTTGTATTAAATAAGATTACCAATTTCTTCCAATTGATTTTGTATACTACTGTCTTACTAAATTCTGTTATTGTTTGCAGCAATTTCTTTCACTGGTTGAATTTTCCAAATATGTAATATCTTCATTATTCTATGCACTTGTACAAATTCTACAATTTTATTTTGCATTTTTCCTTTGTCCCAAGCATCTCTAAGAAAAGATTTTGATCATTTGTTAACTATTTCTGGTTTAAGTGCTATTTTTAGGGTCAAAAGGACTGATTTATTATTTCTATTTTCTAAAATGAACTGAGGCTTTACTGTGTTTTAGTATAAAGTTTGTTTACTGTGTTTTAGTATAAAGTTTTGACCCAAACATGCCTGAAAAGCAAGTATATTCTTCACTATTGGAATTCAGAGTTCAATATACAGCTATATGGACTGCCTTACTGTTTTTTTTTTTAGATCTTCTATATTCTCACTATTTTAGTCCCCTTATCTTGAAAGAGACGTATTCATGTCTGCCCATCCCTCCTTTCATCTCCCATAATTTCTATTTATAAATGTTTCATTTTCATCTTCTGCATAGTTATTAGTGATTACTGTATCTTTACTATGAGTTGTACTCTTTAGATTTATGAAGTGGCCTTTATCTCTTTGAATATTTGTTGGCATAAATCTGTGCTTTTCTGATATTCAGATTATGTCCTCTGCTTTCTTTCTCTGTTTTTTTTTTCTTTTTCTTTTCATTGGTACATCATTAGATACATCTTTATTCTTAGCCTTTCTGACTCACTTCGCCCTTGGTATGTTTTACATAATAACATGGATTTGAATCTTTGTTAAAATCAGAAAGCTTTTTTTCTTTTATAGGCAAGTAAAGACCATTTACACTTGTGGGTATAATAATTTTTCCTCAGTTTTGTCATGTTGTTTTGTAGTTGCTTTTTAATTAAAACATATAAAATGACTGCTATTCTATTGTTGCTTGCACAGGAAAATGTCAATTTCATGTTTTAATAAAAAATGTGCATATTTACATGTATCTATCACTTTTTGATGTCCATAAACATACACAATGCACATGCAAAATCCTTTAATTTGTGATTCATTTTATTTTTGTTTCTTTTGACATGTAGAGAGGTTTCTGTTTGTGTTCTAGAGGTCATCACTATTTAATACCCTAATCACTATATTTAATGCTCCTTATATAATATCTCAACTAACACTCTTCCTCTCCTCTCTTCCTCTTGCCATCCAAGCTGATGCTAATATTGCCTCAGTGATGCAATTGAGGAAAGCCCAAGCTCGCCACTTCAGTTGTCAGCCCCAAGCAGTGTGGTTTTACCTTCACCTTGAACACACCTGGCAACCTGTGAAAATTACTATTACTTGTTACCTTTCCCCCTTGCTTTCCCAATTCTGTTATTTTTATGACAATAAAAGAGCTTATGTCATGATTATATTCTTCTATCCTTGCCTCCAATTTTAAGTTATTGGTGTTTGTGTATGTGTGTGTGTGTGTTACATGTGGTCTTGACCACACCTACCAGCATTCTAGGGTTTAGTGATGTGTCCACCTACTATTTTCTGACATTATTCTAGTTTCTATTTAGTTTTTGGGAGGAGTTTTAGAAAGATTAATAAACTACACTGTCACCATGATCTCACCAGTACCAGAATTCAGAATCAATTATATTTCGATAAAATGTGAAAGAATGAAGTTTCCCCAAATCCCTCATAAGTTCTTATAGTCATAGAACATAAGTTCTCTAAGAATCTTAAAGATCACAGAATCCAATAATAAGAAAGACCATTGAAAATGACCTTTTTAAAGCCAGTTTGGAAAGTAGCAGAACCAAGCAATAAATATAGCTTTCACAGAATCTTGGCGTTAGATGGAGTCAAGGTCATGTGGTCCGTCTTCCTACTCAATGCAGAAATCTCCAGAGAAAGGCAGCGTGGACACCCCCTTGAATACCTTAAAGGCCTGAGATGCCACACTTAACCAGCACCATATATGATGAACACAGACTTACTTTTCACTTTTTTCACCTTGAAAAGTACAGGCAAAGAAAGACAGAGATGCACGCATGCAAGCACCCTAGCTTTTGTTCCTGCTTTCTTAAAAACACCTTTAGATTGACTCACAGTCTGAGCTGGAAACAATCTGCAAGTTCATCTAGTCTCATGTGATTCATTAGTCTCTGCTTAAACATGCCTGGCAGCTCATTCTATCATTAATTATTCTGGAGTTCTTCCTTAAGTTAGACGATGCACATGAGAATATTTGTGGATTCTGCCATATTACATAAATCTAAGAGACTGTTAGATTTTTTATATTGAATGAAATATCCTCCCCTATAACTTCTCGACATTTTTCTTGGTTCTGCCTTCTGAAGCTATGCAGAATAAGTTTCATCACTCTAGTACTTTATCATCCTTGAAGTGTTGGAATATGGCTATTGAGCCCCTCCCTCACGGCTAGGGCTTGCCTTTCCCTGTGATTAGAGACGCAGCCAGCACCTACTCTTGGGGCACTGTCTCCAACACAATCTTTTTAATCTCCATGGAGCATTACTTGAGCTTATCAATGTTTCTCTTAAAATGCCAGAAATAAACAGAACAGGACTGCATATTCTTTGTCTCAGCATCACCCTCTGTCAGCACAGCGTAAGATGACATTAGTCATTTTGATGTCTATTATTATGCCTGATTTATATTCAACTTGCAGTCAACTAAATAACATTTAATTTTTCTCATGAACTCCTAGTAAGCGGTTTTCACACTTTTTTAAACTTATTTATTTGTTTGTTTGTTTGTTTGTTTATTTATGTGGTGCTGGAGATAAAACTGTGTGTGCTTCACATGAGCTAGGCAAGCGCTGTACCGCTGAGCTCAACCCCAGCCCAGTTTCCACACTTTTTTTTTTTAAATTTGTTTTCGTTGTAGATGGACACAATACCTTTATTTATTTATGTGGTGCTGAGGATCAAACCCAGTGCCCCATGCATGGGGGACAAGCACTCTACCACTGAGCCTCAACCCCAGCCCGGTTTTCACACTTTTTAGGCGTGAGTGGTTGATGTTTTGGGTCCCAGATGAAGCAGCAAGACCAGCTCTTTCAGAGACCCATTGGCCTGTTTAATCCTTGACTCTTCAGGCCATCAAGATTCTTACCTGGTGTGCTTTATGGCTTTCTTGGGATTTAATTCCAGCTACCTATGTTTGTTCTATTTCCATTGGAAGGTGACACTTCTGGATAGAGAGGGCAAAAGAAAATTCTAGGTTAAACACTCTTCTCATTCTTAATAGTTCCCTGTCATTTGGTGTCTTAGCTGTTTCTTCTGCCTCTGGACAGGAGAATATCTAGTGTTGCCCAGGTAGTGCCACATACCCTCCTTGTACTTCTGTTTACATTTAAGGAGAGAGAGAGAGAGAATTATTAGAAAAGACATAAACTCAGATGATCTATATCAACCCTGCTTAAGGGAAAGATACCTGCCATCAGCAAACCTCGGCCTACATTCCAGTCCCATTTAATAAACAGAGCAATACTTTTATATCCTCTAACACCCTGCATTTCCTTATCTATGAAATACAAATATTTAGGAACATCCTGCATTTCCTTGCACCTTTCTAATAATAAAACTGATTTTTTTTTATTCCCCTTATTTATTATGTAGACCTCCACTATTGAGGCTGTGCATTCAAGAACACCTCTTTGGTTCTATAGCTTGGGACCAAGAGGGCAAAAGGCTCAACCCCAGTGTGTATTTTCAATGCTGACTGGCTAATTTGCATTTAGGGCCAACACCACCACTGGTGAGAGCCTTGAAAATAAGCAGACCTCAACACAAACCTTTGGAGAGAAAGGGTTGATTTTTAAGTTCGCTCTATGATTTTTCCTGATAATGCCCAACTCCTTTGTCATAGGCTGCCCATAAGGGAAAATAAGGGATGCAAGATGGAAAAGGAGAAACGAGGATAAGAGATGAGAAAAAGGGTGTAATGTGTACATTTCTGTTAAGCCATTCTGCTGGCTCCCGTTCAGACATCAGCATTGTGGTGAACTTCAGAGGCCACCAACTGTTACCAAGAGCTCTACGAAGGTAGAGTGCCCATCACTATTCTCTTAGATACCACTTCCCTGGATTTTATCAATCCATTCTTTTTCAATATTATTTTAGGACATATATTCTTATTTCTAAACAATATTCTACCTGCTCGTGCATGTGTTTAATGTTACACAAATAGAATGACATTTTATAATTCTCTTTTACTATTTGGGCTATCCAGTTTCACATAATTAGATTCATCTATGTTGCAGTATGTTGTAATAGCTTGTTTATTTTTATTGGTATATAATATTCCATTCATTCAACAATATATTTACTCATTGTATTATGGATGGACATTTGGATTGTTTCTAATACTTTGTTATCACCAAGATCACAAAGAATGCTAATGTGAGCCTTCTTAAGCAAGACTATTGGTAGTATGTACCAAAGTTTCTCTAGGGATACATTAAGAAATAGGATCGTAGACTCAAACCTATATGGATTTCTAAGTAAATAAGGAAATATCAAGTTTTAAAAATATTGGGACGAATCCTCATTTACATGCTCTGTGTGAGAGTTCTGATTTACATTCCTATCAAGTTTGATGTGATTAGACCTTTTAATTTTTGCCCATCTATTGAATGTAAAATATTTAATTATGATTTTGATTAGTATTTTTATACTAAAGAGGTTGAATCTTTTTTTGTAATTTGGTACTTCTGAGAAGTGATTGCCCATTTTCCAATTGGAATTTATTGTCTTCTTCCAGTTTACTCATTTTTATGGATATTTGGGTTGTTCTTAAGATGTTCTTTATAGATTCTAGATACTAAATGATTTGACAATTATGTATTTCACAAATATCTTCACCCAATTTTTTATCTTGTCTCCTTAATTACCCTTATGGTTCACTTTGAATATTAAAATATTTGATTTTTATTCTAGTGTCATTGGTAGTTTGTGAAAGAGAAAATATATTTCCCAAGTCTGTGCCTTGCCTACTCATTTACATGAATGTAAATTAATACATTCATTTCTTCTCCTTCTCCTTCTTCTTTGTACTATGGATTGAACCCAGGGGTACTTTACCACAAAACTACATCCCCAGCCATTTTCATTTTTTTTATTTTGAGACAGAGTCTCACTAAGTTGCTGAGTTTCTCACTAAGTTGCTGAGGCTGGCCTTGAATCTGAGATTCTCCTGTTTCAGCCCTCTTGGTCTCTGGGTGATCTCTGTGTAGGCATGCACCATCACACCCAGCCATAGCAGCTTATTTTAATGAGCAATTTTTAAAACTTTAATATCTGATTTGTCAGTTACTTTATTTTACAGTTATTGTTTTAAATATCTAAGAGATATATTAACCTCAAATAGCAAAGATATCTTCCTATATTTTCTCAAAATTCTTTATAGTTTTAGTTTATAAAGTGAAATGTTTTGTATGGTGAGGTAAGAATTTCATGTTTATTTATTTATTATTTCCCCATAAAGATATCCAGCTGTCCTGGTGCAGAAGTTGAAAAGAATTGCCTTTTTCTATTGAATTGCTTTGATGTCATTGTCAAAACTGAACTGGGTGCAGTGGCTCACACATGTAATCCCAGTGGCTCGGGAGGCTGAGGCAAGAGAATCACAAGTTCAAGGCCAGCCTCAGCAACTTAGTGAGACCCTGTCTCAAAATTAAAAATAAAAAGGGCTGGGAGTGGGGCTCAGTGGTTAAGCACCCCTGAGTTCAATCTCTGGGGGGTGAGGGAACTTGACTCCATAATTGCCAACTGGGGATATCTTTTTGGGTTTTTCCCCAGTTTTCCAAATTTATTTTTTAACTGACACATAAAAACACAAACACCATACAAATTTATGGAGTTGCATGTAGTTTTTTAATGTATATGTTGTGTGATGTTCAAATAGAGTTAAATATATCTCCTCAAATGCTAATCATTTATTTATGATGAAAACATTCAAAATTCTTTCTTCTCACTTTTTGAAATATGTTGCATGTTATCATTTTCTAGTCATCTTACTATGTGCTAGCACTCTAGGAATTCTTACTTCTATCTGACTGTAGCTTAGTACTATTGACTCCTCCCTTAGTACTGTTGACCCTTCCCTTAGTACTGTGGACTCCTTTCTTAGTACTATTGATTTCTCCCTTACTATTATTGACTACTCCCTTAGTACTGTTGACTCCTCCCTTTAGTACTGTTGATTCCTCCCTTAATACTATTGACCCCTCCCTACTCTCCCAGCCTCTGGTAACCACCATTCTACTTTCAGCTTCTATGAGACCAACATTTTCACGTTGCATGTATGAGTGAGTGGGTATATTTTTTTTTTAATATTTATTTTTTGGTTGTAGGTGGACAGAACATCTCCATTCTTATCTCTATGTGGTGCTGAGGATCGAACCCAGTGCCCCACGCGTGCCAGGCGAGCACGCCACCACTGCGCCACAACCCCAGTCCCGTGAGTGGGTATATTTTTGAATTCTCTATTTTGTCCTGGTAGTTTTCATCCAATATATCCTCAAACATTTTTTTCCACTCTATTCTCTGTCTCTTCTTCTGAGTGTCCAATTACATATATATGCAATTGCTTAATACTGCCAAATAGATCTCTGAAGCTCTGTTCCTTTTTATTCAGTATTTTTCCTCCAATTGTTGCATTGTATAATTTCTGTTATTCTTGCTTTATGTTTACTGACTCTCTTCTGTCATCTCCAATCTGCTGTTAAACTCATTCAGTGAATTTTTCACTTCAGTTATGGCTCTTTGCAGGTTCTGATTTTCCATTTTGGTTTTCGTTTTTTTTAATTTTCCTGATTATACCTCCCATCTGTTCACTATATCTTCTTCTAAATCCTTGGACAAGTTCAAAATAGCTACTTTGAAATCTCAGTCTCCTAATTGCAACATCTGCATCACCATGAAGTTGAGATCTATCGACTAATTTCATTCCTAGTTATCACTCACATTTTCCCATTTTTAACATGCATATTGATCACTGATTGATAATGGGCATTATAAAAAATGTGTAGAGGTTGGCTTCTATTATTTTCCCTGAAGAATGATTTTAGTTAGCAAAGCTGAACTAAAACCAAATTTGACTCTCCTACAATAGACAGAAGTTTAAATCTCTCCTCATTTCTTCCATCTTCCACTGTTTGTGTGTGTGTGAGTGTGTATGTGTGTGTGTGTGTGTGTGTCCTGCTTCTCATTCTGAGATTTTTCCTATGCAAGGACAACTAAGGATCTGTCACAGACTTGGGTAAAATTTTTTGTGCAGAATTTGAGGTTCACCCCTCTATGGATCCCTACCTTCTCAGATTTCTTGCCTAATTTTCCACCATTTTTCTATCAGTCCCAAATCCTGTTCTTTAACACATCAAGGCTGTAAGAATCTAGCATTCTTCCCAATGGCATTTGCCACAGTGGTGAGTGCCACAGACCAAAATGTAGCTCATCTTTCAAGTGTTGACTCCCCATTAGTCTCTTTCTGCTTCAGTAACTCCCAAAAAAGTTGGATGATTCAAAAAACTTTTATATATTTTGTAATTATCTTAGGCAAGAATAGCTTAGCCAAGCTACCCTATTGTTACTAGAAACCAGAACAAATGATGTCTTTTTGAAATTACATTTTCTATGACCATACCACCTTGAATGGGCCCAATCTCATCTGAAATTACTTTTTCTAAGTGTTTATGGCTGGATGCAGGAATGCAATTAATGTCTATCTATTAATTTGGATACCATTTCTTTACTTAATTCTCTTCTTTATTTGAATAAATTAGAACATCACAGGTTTTCTACATATACAATAAGATAATTGTGAAAAATCACAGTTTTATTTGTTTCTTTCTGACTCTTCTACCTTTTATTATGTTTTTTCCTACCTTTCAGCTCTGGCTAGGGCATTCAGTGCAATGTTATGTACAAATAAGAAGAATGAACACCTTAGTCTTATCCATTTAATTAAGAATATCTTCAACATTTCACCAGGAAATGCCATAGTTACTTTAGGTTTCTTGTGGATTTCACTTAATTGCAAAAGAAATTGCCTTCTTTGTCTAGTTTTATTCTAAGAGTTTTACTTGAAAATGGGTATGTGTACAACTCTATACAGCACTTCCGCATCTATTGAAATAACCACATGATTGTTTAATTTATTTTTTGTCAATGCATTGAATTATAGTAAGTGATAGTCTAGTATTGACCAATCTTTCATTAAAGTATCTAACCAAAGATCTGGACACCGTGAATATCTTTTTAAATGTATCACTGGATATTTTTTGCTAATATTTTGTTTAGAAATTTTGCTTCTACTTCCATAACAGATATTAACTTATAATAATAATTTACCTTATTTTTATCCAGTTTTTGGTTATCAGCATTTTAGTAATATCAGCTGGGTGTAGTGGCACACACACACATATCCCACCTATTAGGAGTTGAGATGGGAGGATCTCTTGAGCCCATGACTTTGAGACCAGCCTGGGCAACATAGTAAGACCCCATCTCAAACAGAATGAAAACCCACTAACAATGACAGCAATTAAAAAACCCAACTCATTTATGATATTGATAATATCATAAATGAGTTGAAGTATTATTCCCTTTTTTCTCTGTTCTCTAATAGTTTAGGTAACTATCAATACATTTCTTCTTTGAATGATTCAATTTAGCAGAAAAGTAAGAAAAAACTTCAGGGACTTAAATTTTTTATGGGCAAGTTTTATTACCTATCCAATATTTTTAATTTTTACAAAACAAATCAACATTTTGTTTTTTTAATTCTGACTCTATAACTTATTTGGGTTTTTATTTTTGTCCCATTTCATCTATTTTCATCTTTACTGGTATGAAGTTGATCATAACATCCTTAATTTCCTTTATATCTTTGTGACATTTAGAGGATTGCCTTCTTTTCTGTTTTTAATATTGGCTATTTGAGCCTCTCTAGGATTGGTGAAACCCACCATAGTTCTGTCAATTGTATTTAGTCCTTTCAAGGAACACATTTTTGATGACTTTATCCTTATTTCTTATTTTATTGATATCTGTGTTTATCATTTTTCTTAGTCTCTTCTTTGAGCTTATTTTGTTGCCTTTTTTCTATCTTCTCAAATTGGATATTGACTTTATTAATTTCCAGTAATTTTTTTCTTCTCTACCATGCATTAAAGATTCAAGGTTTTCCCCCTAAGTGCATTTTTAGATGAATCCTATTAGTATTTCCAAACCCCATGCTCTCCTGGTCTTGCCCTTATTTGACTGATATGATATGATATGTCCCCTTTCTTAGTATCTCTTTTTATTAATCTCTGCAATTCAGAGCGCCTCAGTGCTCAGTCCTGGGATCTCTTCTTTATCTTCAAACACTTCCTTAGCAATCCAACCATGCACCATGACTTTATATCATCAATATGCTGTGAATTCCAAAACCTTTGTCTCTAGCCTAGACCCCTGTCTTGAAATCCAACTTATATATACACCCAAGTTCTCTACTTAGATGTCCAACAGAACTTCCCCAAATTAGTATACTGATGCTAGTTCAATTGTTATTCAAAAAATATCAACTCCACTCCTTTCAAGGCTGAGAGGGTATGCTTTCCCTCCCCATTGTGTTGGTTGGACTTTACCACATTATTTAATTTCCCAAGGGAGTGTTCTAGAATGTCACATAAGCAAAGTCTTAAGATGCATCAGTGCAATGTGCCTGTTTGCTTGGCATTTGTCATTACCTTGGGTAGCTCACTGGTTCACGATAAAAGTGGCACATGGAACAAAACTACCTTGGCTGGAGCTTGAGGCAAAGTCATCAAGACAAACCTACAGGCACAATCTGCTGCAGAGCAGCCAGGCTGCCCTACAGATTTGTGACCATGATCATAATGTTTATTATTATATGCCACTGAATTTGGTAGTGGTTTATTATGCAGTAATAACTGTACCCAGAAATGAGTGCTTATATTAGCAAAAACCTAAAATATATAGGCAGGCTGTGCTGTGTGATGGCAAAACATTTGGTAAAATGTCTCTTGTGATACTCTGGAGGAAAGAAAATGTACTTTTATGAACAGGTCAAGTTGAATGAGGGATTTTAAAGCAAGATGTAGTAATATGAGCTGGTTCCTGCTGATTATATATAATAAGATATTGCAAGAGAGGAATGAGTTCCCTAAAGAACTGGCATGAGTACAAACATAATAAAGAGAAAATATAGGCTCTAAAAATTCTAGAACTTATAAATGAAACATTTTCTAACATATCAGAAGGCTAAGGATCATTGGCTTCTCTGTCCCCTATTCTTCCCTTTTTAAAATAGAACTGTGTATTGTGGTTGTGTTGTTCTTGATCAATGTTGGATGAATATTGGATGTGTAGTGGACAATGAACTTATTATTTTTAATATATAGGTCTCTAGGTCAAAGGGTACATATAAAATGTGAGGTCCTGGAATTGGAACTATTTTATGATTTTATGAAACTTGGGAAGATTGTGGGAAGGCATGAGTTCATACATGGGAAGGATCTGAATATTTACTAATAACTGATTAGACTGGAAAAGCTTGGATTATTGGTTAGCAGAGAATCTTGGTGTAAAATATGCCAAGATGGTAGAATTTGACAGCTTGCACATCTCCTATCATCATAAGAATAAGCCCTGGGTTCACCTCAGGTGAACAAGCAAAGCTGAAGGCAGTGTGTTGGTGAAACCATGGTGGGTTGCATGGGAGCTGAGGTACTTGTTCATGCAACTTACTTGTCCTTTGGCCATGCTTGGGCTCAATCTTGGCTATACTACTTTCTTTTTATGATTATTTCTTCTAGGCCTACCCAACTTAATCAACTAATGATGGGCAGTTCTGTACATATGGCCATTTGGTATTTCATGTTCCAATGTTGCATAGCAACTAGGGCCCAGTGACATGCCAGTAACTACTTTTTTTCTTTTCAAAAGGTATATAATGCTTTTCTGTAGACAACGCTGCCTACTTTCATAATCTCTGAAACATGTGTCATGGTTCTCCCCTTGAACTTGCCATAAATCCCAAACTGCATCTTTTCCTACCACTGACACATCCAACACCATAAGGCCTGCAGATCATAGGGTCCAAGAGGCAGCACGGACCACATAAAGCATGGATCTATTGCAAAGACCGCACCTGCTCCAGCCTGTGCTGAGAACTGACATCTTTCCACATCTTCTGGGACCTGGCATAAAGAGTTATTCCTAAGTGTAGAATATATATAATTTCCAGATATCAGAAATTCCTACAAAGAATTGTGCTTCCTTATTTGTAGTTGGTATGTAAGATACAGAATTGTTTTTACTTTGGGGAGGAATCCTGGTGCACTCTTGATCACTGACTCCCTAAAAATTCTTATGAAGCGTCAGGCTCTTTATCTTCATAGAGTTTATCTCTTATCCCCTGAAGCACATTGTCTAATTAAGACCTCCAGCAGGGTAGTCACTTTTGCTTACTTTGTCTAATCAGCATGATGTCATAGATGTATGGGATCAATATGATATCCTGTGATGTGTCCAGATGGTACAGATCTCTTCAGATTATATTATCAGCAAGCATGGGAGAGTTTATATATCCCCAAGATAAAACTGAAAGGGAATATTTTTGTTCATTCTGTGTGAATATGGATAATTGCTGGTATTATTTTCTGATTAGTAAAAATGAATTTGCCAAGGTAATGGCTAACATATTGAGCATGACAGATGCCATCATGCTATTACTTGGTGGAGCTTGAGGTAGTCTACAGTTGTTTTCAGGAATTCATCTGGTTTCTTGAGGGCCTATAGACAAATTAAATGGAGGTAAAATACAAGCCACCAGTCTTGTGTCCTTCAGCTCTTTAAGGATGACACTGAATCTCTGCCACTCCAATCTAGGATGTGATATTGTTCTTGGCTATAGGTGAGAGTTTCCAAAACTTCTATTTGGCATTTCCAAAACAGTTTCCAAAACTTTTATTTGGCATTGTCTTATCCTATAGGCCAAGGAGACCATATGTTGGTTGCTTCAACTGCCAAGTATTTCAATCCCAGTTATACACTTAAAGACTCAAGAAATGGACCCATGGTAAGCCAGATTTAATCCTGTGTTCATTTGTTTCCTGATCCCTACATGCCTCCATTTTTTAAGAAGGTCAAGATAATATTTTTTGTCTCTGAGTATCAATACTGACTTAGACTCTGTCCAATCTTACAAAAATGTTTGGGTGTTCCTCTTTTCTTCCAGTATATAATCATTCAAACAAATGGGCAAATGTCTCTTTTGAAAAATTTCTAGAAGAATATTCAATATGCTATACTTACTGTGACATTACAGGAACCATACTCCAGAAACGTGGCCAACCTTTCATTCAATAGCTTCTGGTCTAAAAATTGGCTCAGGTCCAGAAATCAAGCAAAGTGTCATGGCATTTTATTATTGAAACTGACTTGAGCTTCCTACTTTTCCATTCTTGCCTTAATTTAACTGTATGTATTTCAGAAACATCTTCTTTGACTGCCCACCAGATTCTGGGTATAATTAACCCCCTCCTTAACTCATCATAAGTCAATGCCCATTGGCTGTCCCTCTAATTTTACCAGTCATTATAGAATTAAGGCTCTCAAGCTTCTGAATGTTAAGAACTTCAACTGGCTTCCATTACTTTGGGACCATCCATCACATCAATGAGTCAAGTTTTGTGGTATATATACTATATATTTATTTTGTGGTATATATACTATATATACAGTATATGTACTGTATATAGTATATATACTCCTCATATAGAGGAGTGCTATATTTGAAATTGTTGATGATGTCAAGACTATGTTAAAAAAGCAAGAGATTTGTTGAGAGATAATAACTATGAAAGAAAAAGAAGCAAAGGAGCAGGAGTAAGCAGGGTGAGCTTCAGATCATAAAGCAAGCCAACTAGCTCTGAAAGTAGAGAGGGAAAGAAAACGGATTGGGTGGGAAAAAAGAAGGACTGTATAGAAAGAACACAGAAGACTACAGTATAGTTCCTTAAAAGTTTTGGCCTGCTCCATTATTGTGGTTTGAATCTCCAATGTCTCTCAAACACTCATGCATTGGAAGGTTTGGTCCCTCATACATCAATGTCCAGAGGTTGAATTTTGGGAAGTTATTGAATCATGAGGGCTCTGATTTCATCAGTAGATTAATCCACTTGATAGATTAATTTGAGTGGACTACAAGGAAGAGGTAGAAACTGCAAGCAGGTGAGGCATAGCTAGAGGAAGGAGGTCACCAGATGAGTACCCTTGGGGACTATATCTTGTCCTTTGTCCCTTCCCATCATTCATTCTCTCCCTCTCTCTCTCCCTCCCTGCCTCCTTCCCAGCTCCCATGAGTTGAATAGCTTTCCTCCATCGCACTATTCTGTCATGATGTTCTGCCTTACCTCAGGCCCAAAGCAACAGAGCCTGCCTACCATGGACTAAAACCTATGAAACCATGATCCAAAATAAATCTTCATTTAAGTTATTTATGTCAGGTATTTTTTTTATATAGTAGTGAAAAGTTAACTAACATACTCATGTTAGGCAGAAATGGCTAAGTTTTGTTTTGTCCCCCAACACATATACCCTTGTGCTTAGTAATGGGCTGGAGCTGCTGGAGGAGTGGGATTTCTAGCTTAAATACTGTGTAAGAGCCCCCAAAACACCGAGGCTAGAGACCATCAACTTAGGGCACTCATGGGAGATTCCCTCTCCTGATCTGAGTAATGTGCTTTCACAACTACCACAGTCCTCTGGCCCAAAACAGGCCAAGAGAGCTTTCCAGCACATTAAAGTCAGCGAAATAAAAAATGCATCAAGCTTGCTACCTTTTTTAAAGGCCTACTGTGTGTCAAATAGTCTGTTACTTTAATGATACCAAAAAGCTGAAGGATATAAGTCACTGGGGCATGACCTTGGGTACTGTATCTTGTGGCTGGCCCCTTCCCCTCCCTGATTAATACAATTATCTGCCTTGCTACTCAGATTCTACAGAGGATTAAGACACACATAAAACATGAATTATAGCACAATGTTGAAATTAGTATGAGCATTTGTAAAGGTCTCCAGGAACACAAATGAGGTATGCATTCCTTCTGTCTTGGCCAGTCAGGGAAAGCTTCATTGAGATGAGGCATTAAAGGAAGAGCAGCAGTTTGGCTCACAGGTCACAGGGCCAGGGCACTCTGGGCAGAGGGAACTATGTCCTCAGAGTGTGTAGCACAGTCACTTGAGCTTGGTAGGAGTCTGCTATGTACTGATATTATCATGGTACTTAAAGTGAGAATCCTTAAGTGGCCAAACATAAAAACTAACTCAAATAAAAATAGAGATTTTAAGGGACCCCAGGAATCTCATTGTATCCAAAAATAAAAATAAAAATGCATTTGAGTCTCATGAGAATTTTAACTGAATATTGAAAAAGTTTCCTAATTGAGGCAGTTGCTTTCTGCTTCTCAATGTGTCACAGCAGTTGCGGCTTCTGCTTTCCACTGTGCATCCATTTCCTCCTCTCCACAAATTATCCACTTATCCACTGTCCATTTCTCAGATGCAGTCACCTCCTTCTAATCTACACAAACTTGTTGCCCTGGAACTCTCCACCAATTCGCAACAGACTCTACACCCCTATGTCTCTTAGTGATGTCTGCAACTTAACTTTGACATGCATTAAAAAATAAGATGTATTGATGGGTTACTAGGAAGATGGCTAGATGGACAGACATGTGCTAAAAGAAAAGAGATGCAATGTTAACTAAAGAATCTAGGGGTGGGTTTGTAGATATTTAAGGTGTGATTCTTTCAATCTTTCTAAGTGGATTTTTTCATCATAACATGATGGTAAAAGAAGAAATTTCCAAAAGGGAGAATCTGATTGGCCCAGGTTATCTCTGCACTGGGCTAGGTGAGTCTGAGATCAAGTGATGAGTTGGTGGACTACCTTTTTGTTGGAGGTTTATTCCTGGTTCAATCAGCCATGGCCATGGTGACAAGAAGTCATGTGATAAATAGAGTTGCTTCCACAAGGGATTGTGTGCAAGGCTGACACTGAAACACACCTCCATACCGGGTTTAATGGTAATAAGGGAGCAATAAACAGTGGAATTAGATTTTTACCATACTCAGGATGAGAATGCTGTATTTGTATATGTAAAACTTTGGGAGCCAAGGGAAGAAGAAAAACTATTCAGTCATTCTAAGTGCCTTCCTCGCCTTTTGATTACCAATTCTGCCTTTCTTTCCACCACAAATTCCATCACCCAGAGGGAATGCATCCCTCGTCTCAGCAACAGGCACATTGCTTTTATCTTCCAGGAAGTAGTGAACCTTGATTTAAGGATCCCTTGGGTAAAGGATGGAATGAGATACAAGCAAGGCCAGGGTGAGGAGAGAGGGTGGCAGGAGGAAAGAAAATCATGTAGGGTAAAACAATTTCTATCCACTGACAAAATATAGATGGTGAACTCAGAAGTTTTCCACAATAATAAACAAGAAGAAGATGTACAAGAAGTGGACATATAACTTTATGACCTGTGAAATTGAATTGCCTCTTACGGATTTTTACCTTTTGGTGGACAATGAAGAACTTCGTCATCTCAGGCAAGGATGGGTCATAAAAGCCACTGGAAGGGGAGGAATCAGGCCTGTCTGATTAGAATCCAGGAGGCCTTGGTTTTTAAGCCAGGCTTTATATATTTGAGCTTCATCTATTGCAAGTCATGAGCTTTGTGAATTACAGTGCTTCTCGGTGGTGTCTTACCCAGCACCATAAACACCAGGGAGAGGCAAGGCCACCCTCTTAAATCAGTACTTTGAGAGAGAAAGCAAGCCAGACACAGAAGCTGGACAAAGAGGACAGCTGGGGAGTTGCCCCCAGTAATGGCAGCAGCACCCAGGTTTTTAATATTTGAGGTCCCATGAAACAGAGTTTCCTTCACTCACCTGTGACCTACCATGGGCTATATTTGGTAACACAGCTTACCTAATAAACCCAGCTTACCAAAAAATGAAGCACACCATCCTCCTCCTAACTTCCATCAAAACTAGGAAAAGAATGAGGTGAGGCAAGATAGGCAGGAAAGATACAGGTCCTTGTGCAGCTCCACCAGTGACTGTGATTAGAATTTCAAGTTCTGGGTTATTCTGTTCACTTATTCTGGTTCCTAAATATTTTTGAAGGCTTTACCTCTTCCACATGCCCTTCACCTCATCTCCCTCCCTGTTAGCACTAGTCCTAGTCTCTCACTTGGATTAGCGATTATTCAACTACTTTTCTTGGCTTCAGAATGCCTTCCTCAGACCATATCCTGTGAGCTGTTAGCAGGAGATGTTTGAAAGGAAACACTGGTGAAGTCTTCACCCTGCTCAGCATCCTTCAGTGGACTCCATGTTCCTAAACACAGAGTTCTGGCTGGCTGACTTGGCATTCCCAGTGTTCTGTGACCTCTTCATGGAAACCATCCCCAATCCTTAGGGTGAGCCAAGTTCCCTTCCTCATTCTCTCAGAGCCCCTAGGAGGAAACTCTATTGCAATGATACAACAGGACTGCAAAATTTGGTAAAGAGAAAAAAAATGATGTGTTTCTCTATCCAGGTAGAAGAACTAATCTATGACTCATGAAATGGATGGAGTCAAGAAAAAGGAAGTGGCTGGAAATAAAGCTTTGTAACTGTCCAAACCTCTTCTTCCATTCTGACCAGACTACCTGATCCACTCTATCTAAACTCTACTCCACACGATGGAGACCAAGTAGAATTTGGGTTCCTTGGCACTGAGAATATGATAGGGAATTTTTACTGAGTCTATGAGGGGAGTACAACAATTCAATTCAGACCAGAAGGAGAAAGATTGGAAAGGATAGGACTTAAGGACAAATAGAAGAGAAGATCAAGACCTGAGAGGCCAGAGGCTGGACCCAAAATCATGAGTCAGAAACAAATGTAACAGGAGTTGGAGGACAGGTGGGGGAATGTTTAATGTAAATAGAATAGAGGAAGAGGATCAGAAGAAGGAACGCCAGAGGGAAAGGAAAGATATTGGGGAAAAATTATATTTTTATATTGTGTGCATGTACACATATGTAACAATAAATCTCAGGGACTATATATAATTATAATGCACCAATAAAAATAAAACAATCTTAATAAGAAAGTAAAAACAAAAAAAAATGTGATAGGAGGGTTAGAGTAGCACTATGAATTACCAATAAACTATAGGCTCAAGGACCAAATGGCTGTTGTGTCTTATCTTTGGATGTAAATGAATGTATGACGGACAAATGCTTCAGTGCATCTTAAAGAACTATGGTGAAGCAGGTAATACCTTAGGACGAGCAAAATATCTCAAGGTCTTGCAACAAGGTCATCATTTTAAAATAAATAAATTTATCGTGAAATTAATGAAAATTAAGTTTGGGGGCTCTTGATTTTCATGTGTCCCTTTTAAAACCCTAAATATAAATTTTTATTTGTAATTTTATATTCTTTCTCATGTATTAGCTTCAGGCCCCACAAAATCTGAATTATCTCTACATTTTCACACTTCCAGGCTAAATAATTTTAAAAAGTTAAACAAAATTTTCAATCCAAAGTATACAAGTGGTCACCCTCCATTAGAATGACCCCCAGAGTAGGAATCAATAAAGCCCTAACTGAAACTGCCCAAGTACGTGGGAACTTGACGTCTAAGCAAAGGAAATGGAATAGAAAAAAAAAAAAAAATCTCAGGATACAGGAATGCCTTTACTATCCACAGACAACAATTGACTCCCATGAGGTCATAGTGATCATGTAAGCTCATCAAGTGACATGGCTTGAGGGTCCAAGCTCACAGAACAGGGCAGGAGGAATTATGTACATGAAGACCAAAGAGACCCAACTAATGAAGAGACTGTGTGTGTGTGTGTGTGTGTGTGTGTGTGTGTGTGTGTGTGAGAGAGAGAGAGAGAGAGGAAG